>JAHPZR010056285.1:25000-40000 GCA_019787425.1 Platygyra sinensis | reverse complement strand
ACTGGGCAAACTTGATGAGGCGATAAAGTATTATACGAGAGCTTATGAAATGAGGAAGGAACTTTCTGGCTCTATGAATCACTTTGACGTGCCAGTTTTCAAAGGTCAGATCGGTACAGTCTATGAAGGGAGAGACCAGATCTATCGTTCGGAAGGACTGCGGGACGAGGCAGAAAGACAATTTCGAAAAGCTATCGAATGCTACCGAGAGGCCCTGGAGCTCGCCAAGGAACTCAGAATCCCAGCAGCTTTAGACACAGCGCTATTTAACAGAAACATTGCCAATACATACGTGTGGTTAATGGAGTTCGAAGAAGCCTACCAACCCGCAAAGAACGCGTACGAGATTAGGAAAGACATTCTAGGAAATCATCCTGGCACTGCACGAAGTGCTTTCCAAATGGCGGAAATTTGTCGAATTTTAAAGGACTATGATGAAGCGGAAAAATATTACCAACAAGCCTGGGAGATTGAAAAATCTCTGGGACAAGGAAACCACAGTGAAGTTATGGTCAGAATCATTGAAGCTTACGAAATGTTGCTTACAGGCGTGAAGAAAAGAGAATTTCAAAAGGAAACGTTTCAGTTTTATCAACGTTACTGGAACGAAGAAAGAGAATTCGAAGCATTTGAATTTTCATTGGCCAACAAGAAAGTCATTGATTCAATAAACGAACGACTTGATGACCTGGGCGACTGGCAGATGCAGAGGAAATACCAAATAGAAGCTCTTTGGTTCTACGAAGGGGCATGGAATTCTCCAGACACCAAAAAGCTACCGGATCATCAGAGAGAGGCCATTCTGCAAAAGCTGTTGAGATTGTGCAACTTGCTCGGTGAGAAGGATCTGCTCAAAACATACGAGGCAAAGGCATTGAGATTTTATGAAAAGCTGTGGAAAAAGGACAGGGAAAATGTTGGAAGGCAAGACCGAATAGACATTCTCACACAACTTAAAAACTATGCCTCATCACTACAGGACGAGAAGAAGGCCCAAAAGTATAGGATGCTGTTACAGGTATGAAACTACTAATTTGCCCAGTGAGCTAGCTAGCAGTTGAGACGTGTTATCAAACTCATTGTACATAAGCGTTTATATCATAATCCAATGGTGCACACTTTGGACATCAAAGTAACGTTATTGCGCAAATAATCCTCGTCGACTTAGTTACATTGGCAATGTTTGAAGACAACTGATTTATATACCTAGCCATCAGGAATTTATCTAGTTATACTACACTTGAGACAATTCAGAGAGCACTCAAGAGCTCTACCAACAGCCCGTGTGCATCATTACTCGATAATGCCCCTCAAAGCATTTATTAAATGAATATTCTTAGACGAAAAAAGAAAAAAAAGGCAAATTTCAGCGTTCCAAAAGACATGCCACTTCTACAAGTTGCCCAAATTTCTGAAGTCATTTTCCTTTGACTTCAGGGAATGACAGACGCTCTAAAGAACGCGTTGACTTGGAATGAACTGTTCAAATATTTTACATCTGTTAATCAGACAATGAACATCAATGTCTGACTGTTTAAGTAAGATGGAAGTGCAGCTAGTGTCCAGGTCCTTCAGAGGTTCTGACTTTCAGTCTCATTCTAACTACTGACTGGAGCTGTTTATTGGTTCATGCAGATTCGTAACACTAGCTTGGGCCATGCCAGCTAGCCAAATGATTTCCCTCCCATCAGTTGGCAGTTTTCTTTTTGGTAATTAGAAAGCAATGTAAACATCCTTGCGCGAGATTTCTGTTGTCACTTTATTTCACGTGCATGACGCGATTCAGAGGCAAGTCTTCCTTTATTTACCAATAGGAAACGAGACTGGCCGGTTCATTGGTGGCATCCTTAAAAAATGTTCTTTCTTTTGGATCATCAGGTATTTTATATTAACTCTTGTGCAGACTATGTGCGGGTGTAATCATTTCTTGACAAAGAACCGATCCTAAATCGGAAATTGTTCGGCGTAGGACCGGCTTGAAGGTCTTTAAATCCCACGTCATTTGCTAAAGGCTAAATGCACTTGCCTTGTATAGCAATATCTACGCAGTATTTTTGATTGGATGATGCATTTCCTTGCGCAAGGAACAGCCAATATGAGAGCAAACAACAACAACAACATATTATACCAGAACTGTATGAGCTAAACAGTATATATTTTAATAGTATATATTTCATGATATTATAGATTCGTATTCGTATATCATCTCGTGTTCGTTCACGTTAAGTCCTAGTGAGGCTTAATCACATGCTACCGGACTGCTTTTAGTACTACATGCAGTCGGATGATGTAAGCGATATATACTTGGACAATGATAAGCGATCGTTTTGATCGATCAAAAATTATCAAAATAACTTTTTTAAAGTGTCAATTATTAGCATTTGTTCACCAGTAATTATATGTAAGGTGGCTGGAAACAGTTTCCAGTACTTTCCAAGACTTAGAGTTTGATGGGTCATTATAACCACTCTTTATCGGTTAATGCCTCAATCATGGTATAAACAAACTGCCCAATCATTGGTGAACAAGTTGCTGTTAATTTTGTGGTACAATAGGTTACCATAGCAACAATATGACCTGCTGAAAACACCCTTAATTTTATCTTTAAGCGCTTATAACTCAAAGACGAGCTCGGTGACCCCCATTTTTGATTATCGAATTGTAATTAGCATGATAAGATGCAACTTTTTGCAACGTTTAATAAAAATTCTGTTACGGGGGTTCAGAGCCACCTTAAATTTACGAAAATTGAAAAGCGAATCTATAATACGAATTAAACAGTGATAAAATGCGTACTTACAGTTTAGCTGGTATAAGATCTTGTTGCTTTGGACAATTTTGATATTTCACTACTCGTCGATCTTCATTGTTTCGCCCGCGTGAATTTATAGTGGTTTGGCGTTACCCATTCTTCTATGTACGTATTATTTTATTTGTGAAGTATCGCTTAAGGACGTTCGCGCCCAAAACTTCCCGAGTAAAGATTTTTTTAAAACTTTCAATGCAGGTAGAAAATGATAAGATAAGATAAAAACTTTAAAAAATCGGGGGTCACCGAACTCGTTTTGAAGATAAGGCGTATTACAGATCAAAGCTTTTCTAGAATTTCCAGTCACTCGAGGCGATTCTGGCCGGATTCATTACTATTGCATATATTTAAGTTGAAGAATCATATCTAATTTATGTGTGTTCAACACAGCATATATACGCCTATTTGATAGATCTTTGCTACATATGTCATTAAATCTGGGAGAATGATAGCCTGAATTTCAGCCGTCTCCTCCTCTCGCTAAGTCTCGGGAGAGAGACGTCTGAAAGCACTGGGCGATAATACTGTCCGGTGACGTCATGAGTGAAATGTGGTTGTTTATGAAATTTCACACGCGACTTTCAGCGGAAAAACAAGTCTAGACAAAACCGTTA
Source organism: Platygyra sinensis (assembly GCA_019787425.1). Lineage (NCBI taxonomy): Eukaryota > Metazoa > Cnidaria > Anthozoa > Scleractinia > Merulinidae > Platygyra > Platygyra sinensis. Next base: position 36,577 of record JAHPZR010056285.1, on the reverse strand, counting down.
AGTTTTGGTGACGTCAATCATCTCCGCCTCCTTCTCGACCGTATGCAAAATTTAAAAAAAAAATTAAAAGGCTTAAACTTTGCAGCGGTCCACTCGTAAAAATTATCATTTTACTTTCAGTATGCTCGGTTAGCTCACTAATACACTGGAATTAAATATTCCCAGGAGCCATAATCATGGCTCCTGATATTCCCTGAAATTTGTAACTGAAGACGGGCGGATTGGGTTTCTCAACGGCCATTCGCATGCATGAATGACCCCGAGAGAAAGCAAATCTACAACGCGGTGAACTAAATTATTTCGGTACGTATTCGTGGGGCTACCGACTGAACAAAACTTCTAATGAAACTTATAATTTTATGGTAATAGGGTATCAATTTTATAGGTTTCAGTATATGTTCAGACTGTAGCCCCAAGAAAATACGTGCAGAATAATTTGTTTGCTCGCGTGCAGATTTGCTTGCTCCCGGGGTCATTCATGCATGAGAATGGCCGTTGAAAAACCCAACAAACGTCTTCATTTACGGATTTCAAGGAGTGTTTAATGTCAATGTATTTAGTGTGCTAGCCGTACATATCGAAAGTAAAATGACAATTTTTACGAGTGAACTGCTGCAAGTTTTGAGACTTTTTTTCAGGTAAATTTTGCATACGACTATACTTTCGTTTGGAAAACGGCTGTGCTGCTTTGAAAGTTCAATCGCTACTGACGAGTGGAGCCATATGATGACTATGATATATTAAGGACTTCCCATATCCCGTAGGCAAGTTTACGAATACATCGCTTTCTATAAGAAATTTTTCAACTGCCTTTTCCTGTTGCGGATTGAGCTTTGAACCCCAAATGTCGAGCATACACCAGAAACGGCCTTAGCTCTTGTGGCGTTAGCTCGCGATTTTCTTCTGCCATCTTCAGTGAACGCACGCAGTTTGGCAATAAAATTATTCAAATTATTCGCGTCGGGCAAATAAATTAACACGGCAACCAATCAGAACCACTACCAGGTTTTCGGGTAGCGACGTCACCGGACAGCATTATCGCCCAGTGCCTTCAGACGTCTCTCTCCCGAGACTTAGCGAGAGGAGAAGACGGCTGAAATTCAGGCTAGGAGAATGAGCTTTAAAAAATGCAACTTCTATGTCACGCGCACCTGTATCCATGTACAAAATTCGACCCTTTTTGAATAATATATGAGAAATAATTAAAACTTTCCACGTACAGATTTTGTTTGTTTTTTTGATATAATGGAAAGAATCAGAAAAGGAAGTGATCTGCCGAAAAAAAAAGTGGCGGTCACCGAGCATCTAACAAAAATATTCGCACCCCAAGTTAATGCAAAGGTCATCAGCTCTATAATTTATTGAGTTTCGACTCGGCGCGCACGCTTGAAATACATGTCGTGCACGCGCGTGCCTAATAAATACCGTGCGCACTAGAGATGCGCAGTAGCAATGGACGCGAACGTCCTTAAGATCTTACGTACTGAATTTCAGTGTCTTTGGTTGAATTAGCTGAACAGCTGTCTAGTGATGACGATGATGATTCTGATTCAAACGTCGATGATCTTGACGATGACAGCGATAATGCTGACCATGATAGTAGTGATGGCAGCCTGGACCTCACTGAGCAGTTATCACAGCTTGAAATTGAAGAGCAAGAGATGGAGGAGCTAGATCCAGACAGGTTAAAAATACACGAGTAAGTATTAGTTAGAGAACTGAACTGAACTAAAGTAATGTTGGGTGGGAATATTGGAAAAAAAAATTCTCGAAATCCAATTTATAATTTGAGGTGTATAAACACTGCTTTAGAGGTTTGGAATCGATAATTATCTATCTATTTTGTATAAGTGGCGCATCGCTTAGTTTTTGATTGCAAAACGCGATGGATGATTGTAACGTCACTGTGTGTAAGTGGGATTTCAAAACGGAGGAAAGGGTGAAATTATAAATTCTTGCGTCTTTGCGATCTTTTCTTAAGAGTATTACGGCTTTATATTTCCGACAACGCAGCGTTGCCGATAAATTACCAGATGGTAACATGGTGGCTAGCAGGTTACTAAATAATGGTAATAGGATCAGAGCACTGATCCTAGCAGTGTACAGGACACCTTTCACACATGAACTCAGTTAAATGACCTTGCTTTCCATGAGTTCTCTTAGTTCAGTGGATAGGGCGCCCGCCTGGTGTTCGGGAGGTCATGGGTTCGATTCCTGTCAGGGATTCCTGTCCTGTTAGCGGCTTTTTGCACAAAGCATTTCATTGACATGTAAACTTAACGCCTGTCTCTTTCAGAGGAGTAATAACTAAAGAGGGCACCCAATGGAATCTGGAAGAATGGGCAGTACACGTGATGTTCCCTCCTGATGCTGTAGATTTGCCCACCGCGATAGAGGTCCATAGATGGAAGTCCACAGCTTGTTCACCCCAACTCCACGAGCACGAGGCTGTTGTCAGCAACGTGATTGAAATATCGACGAGCAGTAATGACGCTTTGGTATTCAAAGTTGAGGTGAAGTTGACACTTTGCCACAGTGCCGCTGACCTACATGGATATGAACTGGTGGTATCCAAGTTAAGTAACAAAGATACAAATGAATGGGAGGACGTTGTGGGAACTGAAGACTTTTGGAGTCTGTCAGGTAGACTGGCCTGATTTATTTTACTTTACCTCATGACTTTGTCTTAGATCAGGGCTCCCCAGTCTATAGAACATTCAAGAGTTGTCGACAACTGTTTGCTATTGGCATTGACAACTAAATGTTACGACGACTGATTGTGTCCGATGCAATCATTTTACACATTGGGGTGCGAGTGGTCGATGTCTAAGTCAGGTCAGCGAGATCTTGGGAATTTACTTCAACTACGCATTCTCAAAACACAAAATCCATGCTCAAACACTATCCGTCGACAACTAAACGAACGATTCCCGTATACGAAAAAAGAAAACAGCCGCGGTTAAAAACGTTATCGACGGCTATTAGTTGTCGAAAACTAAAGTAGTTTTCATTTTTAAAAAAAGTTTCTATTTTTTAAAAAGGGAAACTGCTCAGTCGTCGACAGCTCATCTCGCACACTACGACTGTTTGTTGTGGATAGTTGTTGATAAGAAATAGCTGTGTCGTCTGTCTAGGTCCTTAGAGGTACGATGTGGACGTTTGTTAGTGGAATGTTTGATCCTTTAAAGGTACTGCCAAACTAATGACAAACCAACCCTAAATTATCCGATACCATAAGTTATCTTGTCACTTGACTAGCATTCGTCCCCAACTGAAATACTGACTAGAGGCGCTGAAGCAAAAATAATAGTTGCCCCCATTTTGCAGCAGTGATAATCCATTTGACTAATTGGATGAATCTCAGTTGAATGAGGATGACATGGCAAAATAATCGCAGCGGACCCTTAGTTTTGAAACTCTTCTAATTTCTATGTTGCTGTTTTGTTTTATTTTCCCAACAAACCTTGACATATGAGGTTTAATTTGTGAGATCACTTGAGAACTAGATTCATATGCCATCGTCCATTTGAATTAGATCTGATCTAGGTTATTACTTTCATACAAACGTTGTTACTGGCTCAAAAGAGACAAAAATAGAGATCTAACATACTTCTCCATTCATCATCTTTCTCGTTCCCAGATTCTGGAGATCGCAATCTCAGATCGGCTTCTTTTTGTGAACATTATTTTGTAGAGTGCTCGGGTCCCTTTATATTACTAGCTCTGTCTGCGCAAAACGACTGCACCGTAAGCCCAACATTTTCAAATGTTGAAATTAGAACCAAGAACAGGTTGTAGTTCGTGGTACTGCCCAAAGGACTATAGTCTCTGTGTACGAAAACGGCTAATTATTTGCCATATTTTTCTTTTTCCCAACATATCGATAACAGGCTTTGAAGACGAATATCCCTCGGCTAAAGATGTTCCAGACTTTCACTTTCCTGTTGCCCAAGCTGAAATAACAGAATGTTCTACGTATACGGTAGTCTGTCGTCTCAAGTCATCCCCACCTTACATCATCACATCTAAGGGTGGTTCTTTTAATATGCCTGAATATCCAAATGTTTGTGTTAGCGTCCCTCAGAAAGCAATTGCATCGAAGGCAAAGATTCCACTGCAAATAAAGGTAGGCTTGCTTCTAGGAAAAAGTGGCGCTGTCATCTCCTTTTGGTACACTAGAAATAGCGCCACAAATTACAGTTTCGGGCCATGTGCGTATCATTTTGTCTTTGCAATGGAATCCCTACGATATGACTATCTCCGCACAACGTCGGTATCGGCATTCTTTGAGACCTGAAGCAAGTTTAGTCAGGTTTCTATGTAGCAACCTCGTAAATATTACCATGAGTAAGGCATGTCTTGAAATCACCTTACTTCGTTCTTGTCCTCACTCATCCAGGTGCAAGAAGTTCTTAGTGAAGACTTTAAAGGCAAAGAGTTTCTGGTTGGACCTATTTTGCGAATTTCCTGCAGTGAAGTCGTCGAGTTCTTGAGTCCTGTCACGATCCAGTTACCAGTTTCTCTACGAGACGAACAGCTCGACATTCCTGATGCGTCAAAATGTCGTGTTAGAGTACTATTTTTGAGGTCCGCGGATGGACAAAAAGAATGGGTTGAGATCACCGAAGATGTGAGAAACTCCACCAGATTTGATGGCAGGACAGTGAGATTCCAGGTCCAACGTTTCTCTGGGTACGAATGTAGCTCTACTTTGTATTACACTCTGCAAAGTGGACTTTAAAGATAAACTCTTTACTCCGAAAGTTTATGCTCTTTTAGGGGCACTTTGACCCACCAATGCAGTGGAAAGCTTTCGTTTTAGTATTAACAACTGTTGAAGATTTTAGGCGAACAGTTGATAATGAATACTAAAGAAGAAAATAGTCGACTTGGCGACGTTGCTACCGGGACTTCTGTCGTTCATATCAGATATTTTTAAGGTTCGCTTCAAGGTTTGAAGCTTGATGTTCTGTGTTAAATCTTGTCGCTACATTCGCTAAACCTTCTACCTTCAAATCTTAGAAAATTTCACCCTCTTCCCCCCCCCCCCCTTTTTTTTTTCCAGATACGCGTGTCTTCTTGACTGGGGCGCAACAGCTTTCAGCGTCAGTGCGGGCGTCATCGATTATCTGTCAAGCCTTATTTGGTGCCCTCCACAGATGGCAGTATTCTTCGCTTACATTCCTCCAGGAAAGCAGTCTGGGTCCGAGGATACGTTGCACCTCATTTGCTGCCCGTCTCATGTTGGAGGGCAGGTAAAAAAAGAGTTACGAGAGATGAACATTAACTTGCCAATTGACGCCCACTCGGAGAAAAAGATGGTACCGCAGTATGATAAAGCATATGTTTGTCTCTCAGGAGGGATCAAGGCACTTGACGAAGATGACATAGAAAACGTCAATCTCAGGTGGCTACATCTATGTATTATGTATATCATCGAGTACAGCCCTGTCCAAACGGGAAATGTTTGGCGATCAAACAGTTTACAACATGAATTATTCTATGTTGACGACACATTTTCGCGTTTGGAAAATTTGTTTGATGGTGTTTAATAAATTTGAACGACGTCAAACATTTCATCAAACGTTGTAAAGCATGTTTGTTACCACTCAAGACAACATTATCATGCTTGGTCACTTAACAGTGTTTGATCGTATCTGGTCGGCAAGCATTTCCCATTTAAACAGTGCGTGTCTACTATCTCGAAACATTTTTTGTTCTCCTTAATCTTAATAGGACTTCAAATATTTAAAACCTGACGAAAAAAAAACTTCGACCTTAACTGATTAATATATAGATGTAATTGTTATCACATTTTTTTTTCATAAAACTTAGAACAGCCTCAAACGTGATTTTAAAGATAGAAGAAAAAAAACATTCAAGAACTTGGGAAATGATCCTAATTCGTACTAATTAAAACATCCTTTGAGAACTTGGTTTCCAAGTTACCGAGTGAAAATTAATTACTGTCTTTAATGTTGATTTAGTAACTCATGCACAGGCTATGATCATAAAGGAAAGATGTGAAGAGTCAAGGACCTTCCAACATAAATCTTAACCTGGTTGTTTAATTTGCTTCTTTGATGTTAACCGAGCTTCATGACCATTCGTTCTATTAACTGTGACTAGACTTAATAGGGTTAAACACTCCGTGGGGCTGTTATCTTCTTTTTCTTTTTCATCCGATGATTAAAGACTGAACTGAACTTCGCTAGCTCAGTCTTATTACTCTTAACTGAGAGTATTGGCCAGAAAATGTAATTTGATATACAACTTAAATATTTGAAACAGGTTCGAAGGCGATCGAAGAATCCAAGGTCAAGTTGCAGTTGGTGTGATCAGTGACACTGAATTGTGTGGTGTGAAGTTTTACAGCAGCCCTAAAATCAAGAGAGAAAACTTACTTTGTGAGTTACACTTTAGATTGGCAACCCTCAAAAGAGACTTTAAGGTAAGGCTAATCTGTATCCGTGCTAAGAGAAGACTTGAATCACTTAAAGTCAGATCATCAGAGACGAGAAAGTGTTTGAAAGAGTAGACCAACTCATTCAGTCTGAGCATGAGTCTACCCTACCCAGGGGAACTCAGATCGGAGGAGACTTGGCAAAGTGGCTGAAGAGAGTAGGGTGGGAAATGTAGGAGTTAGATGTTCCTTAACCACATTACTTCTAATTTGTCTTCTATCGTATTCTCCATTCAGACAACCCCAGTGGACTTTTTTGGCGTTCCCATCAGCGACAAAATACTCTTGCAGGCCCGAGCAGAGGAAGTGCTGACAATTGGTAAACGATTTGTAGATAGCTCGACGTATAATGGCCACCTTAGTTGCCTATCAAGTGGAAGAGACGAGGAGGTAATGCAAAGTTTCTTTGAGGCTCTGGCAGTGTTGACAAGTGAGCGCCAAGATGAGTGTTTTCAAGCACTCGTTACTGAGCTGAAGTATAGACCTGTAGTTGATCGACTTCATGAAGGTAAAGTACGCATTTTGCGTATACTATTCTGAAAGATGCTCACATTTACATAGGCCTGTAAGCCAGCAAACACCTCATAGTAAGTTTATCTCAAGACCACTATCAGCTTGTTAGCGTATACTCTTAGGTTCATGCTCTCCATCTCAAGGAATCAATCCTCATAACAGCAGCTAATTAGGAAATAATAGTAAGATTTAAAACTCTAAACTTAGTTTGTGGAAAAAGGGAACGTATTCTCATGCAACAAGCTGAAATCAGCTATGGCGGTAGAATCAGCTACTTGGAAAGGGTACGCCCAAACTTAACTAAGAAACACCAAATTTTGATGTTTGAGACGCTTAAGGAACGTTCTGGCCTGAACTGATTCGAATTCGTAACGGGCAATTGCAGCTTTATGACATACATTAGGAACAACCTGCCTGTTAAAAGAAGTTTGCCATGGAAACGCCTTGTACATGTCATAAACACTGAAGTAGTTAATAGTCGGTAACTGTTTTACAATTAAGTAGTAGGCAATAGTAGCTTTTTAATTTTAAAAAGTGTCCCCAGTTAGCAGATGGTTGTTTCCTTTCAGCTAAAAAAATGAAACGTTACTAAGTTTAAGTATGTTTTAGATAAAGAGTGGACAACAGAAAAAGCTGTTGTTTAAGCTGAGCTAATCCACTAGAAGTAATAATACTCGACATCCACTGCGGGTTGTACTCCTGCTTCATTGTTGAGTTCCTCCTGCATATAATTGGTGTCCATTAAACTCTCGTGTGAAAAAAAAGGTAACGTAATGTCACAATAATTGTGTAGCACAATTGCAAAGAAGGAAAAATAAGGACCAGACTGCAATTGATTTGTGAGCACAACGCACTGATTATGTGGCCTCTAGGTGTTTTTATTGCATAGATACAGTTCCCGTAGCTGAGTAGAATCTAGAGAGCATCGATTTGAATTTCTCAAGCTTTGACAATATATTTTTAATCCTATTTAGGTCGGAATGCAGTGAGCAGACCACTCATTACAAATCACGGCGTGCTCTCTGTTGTGAAGGAAGAGGTTGGACATTGTTGGAAAAATCTGGCGAGAGAGCTGAACTTCAATAGGGGGAAAATTGAAATGATTTCTTTGGAAGACAAAGAAGACCGAGAACGTTGCAGCAAGGTTCTAGAAAGATGGTGCCAGGATAATGGAGAAGAAGCAACGATAAGAGAACTTATGCTTGCACTGAACAAATCAGGTCTTGCGGACGTGAACAAAAACGTGATCAGTTGTTTAAACCTGACGTGAAATGCCAGCTGTGTCTACGACCTTATCCTCAACTTAACCTCGCGTATAGTCTAGGTTGAGAACAAAAGAGATGGCAACTATGGTAGTTTTAACCCCCCACCACCCCCTATAACATTTCATATGGTCCGAGCCGCTTCAATTTTAAAGCGCAGAACAACAGTTAACAGTGAAAACGTTCTTTTTTTTTGTGATTGGCTGGGTGTTTCAATGACTACTGTCCAGACAAGATCTCAGATTGTGGCAGCCAGTCTGCTTGACACTTTACTAAAATTGGATTTTTGTCCATATTTCGATCTCAGATCACCTGGAAATTTTTATTGTCACACTCGCTGTAGAGATTTTATGATTGTTCTCAATTAAGTTACTCTTAATCTTCTATAATGATAACATTATCCCAGCAAAACGAAAACGCGGCGGATGTTCACACTTAACGCTACACATAGCACAAGCAATTTTCGCAATTAACGCAAACGCAGCTCAAAAAATCGAAGCAAAACAGATTTTCCTTGGATTTGCCTCATATATTTACTGTAATTTTAACCCCTATAACTCGAAACCCTGATAACTCGAGAGCCCCGCTAACTCGAAGCGATTTTTTACTTCCCTTCAGGTACTTTCCTTTCTAATTCTACCCTCGAAAACTCGAAGTCGATTTTCTCTTTTGCAGACTAATGACCAATAACATTTTGCTCGGGAAGATAACATTTAATCACATTTATATACTATGACAAACTGTCTTAATTGTCGATTTAACACGTTGTATGTCCGTAAACAGACAGTTTTGACTGATCGTCCCGGCGGAGATGATGTGATGGCGTGTAATCTGAAATCAATCTGCTGTCTGTCATTACTTGTGAATCTTGCCCAGTTCATTCTTCAGAACAATATGTGTCTTCTTCTTCTCCTCAAAAAAAAGTCTGGGATTGAGAAGTTGTGCAACATTATTGACGAAGACAGAATGGCTGCTAAACATCAGGGACTTATGACAAACTATTTTTCAAATCAATCAAGTGAATATATTTTTCAGCAAAATTTTAAAGTGAGATTTAACGCTAAAAACATTCTCAAGAGAAGCTACTTTATATTTCAGGCTTTTGTTTTGTTTTGTCATATTTATGCTCTTGTATTGCTTGAAAACTTACACTAAAACATGTATAAGCATAAAACCTCTTTAATTGTGTGTTTCTGGTCTCTTTGTTCAGTACCCCTATAACTCGAAACCCCTATAACTGAAAATCATTTCAATTTCCCTTGGCAATTTGAGTCTTCGGGGTTCAACTGCATCTTCATACGTAACGAAAACGATGTTTTCACCTAACGCAATTCTTCAGTATCAAAAACGTAGACGTTTATACTAAACAAAAATGATTCACAGGTAACGCACACGATACTATTTAAAATTTGTAGTATACATTCAAAGTTGTTTCTGGCACTTACCTCGTTGAAACTATTTTTTGCAGTACAGTGTAACAGCACATTTGGGAAGTTTTAAAAGACTGCACCGAGTGTGTTTTTGGCAACCGCAGTATGCCATTTGAAATATAATGGATACATACTGTCCAAGAAAAATTAGCTGGCATGCAGCTCAACGTTAACCCTTAGCAGCTGATAAGCTGCAGTTATTATAAAGAATCTAGGGTAGCCAAAAGTGCTTACATGTAAATCTAAGATATTCATTCTTAGAAAATAAGTAGGAAACAGGAAAACAAATTCTTCAAAATCAACATAAAGAGGAATATATGTTGCGAATCAAAGTACCTTTCGCATTATCCCATCGATATTTTTTTTGTCTTAATTTGGTATAGAAAGCTATTCTAATAAGTTTTGCTCTGTCATGAAGTGTATACATGTATCGAGAGATTGAAGTTGATAAATGATAATGCCCCATGCAAAGAACTTTAGGGAATAGCAACGTCTCCATTACGTTCTTGAAAATGTGTCAATGGCTCTTGTCTTTGAATTGTTTGGCCTAGTTCCTCGGAATCTTTAGAGTGCCACTAATCTTTTTTCTTGGAATTTGTAGCTACATCCGGTGTATACTGTATACCTCTTCTTGGAATTTAACGTTTCATCAGATTGGCTGGTAGCTATGCGTGACGTCGCTGTGTATAAAAGATGACCAATCACGCGATTCTACATGTCGATCAGATTTGGCTGGTTTCGAAACAATTCTAAGAAATAAGCCACGTAAAATCCGGGCAAAACCGGAAATTACTTCGTCTCACACTCTAAAATGGCTGAGGCTTTTGCCAGAAAGCCGTAGAAAACTCGATACGTAGTCCTCCATTGGGCTATGGCGGTGAATTGCTCGTTAACCATGATGGCTTTAACATTAACTTCGACTTCTCAAAACACTCTCAGTGGAGATACGAGCAGAATTCAATGGGCTGCATTTTACAGCGACTGCATTCACGAAGTTAAACCTATTGTCGAGGGCCACAGAGTTACAATCACCTACAGCATCATCGCTTTAGAATGGTCACCAAGCTATCATCAGTACACGAGTCGTTATACTGAGCATGAAGATGCTGTTTCTCTCCAGGAGCATTTTGAATGCAGCGAAGAAAGGCCCTCCTTAACAACGAAAGCACTCGCAAATGTCAAAATTGAGCTTGAAAAGATTCAGAGCAAGACTAAAAGATCGCCATCTAAGGTTGGATTTCTTTTAAAACACAAGTACACCACAAAGGGTCTCCAAACACATTTGCTAAAGGTGAAGATAAAGGATTGAATGAGTGCTTTGCTGATAAGGAGTGGAAGTTCGACTTAATGAGTGTACTGACAAGGTATGAGACTGATGAGGTCCGTCCATATGGGCCTTTCGAAGACGGTGATCTTGACGAAAGCCACGAGGTCTACGAATTCAAGCCTTTAAAATCTATCAAACCTCCGTCGGTGTATGGTTCTCTTGAGCGAAGCTGGCGCTCGCGAAAAAATTTTCGTCAGTGGCGTGTGGGTATCCCCTTTGTTGAAATTTACAGGAAGGCGGATAATTCTGCACAAATAGTTCGTAATATAATGAAGGAAGTGGCAGCTGGATTGGAAACGAAGTGGAAGATATTGGAGTAGACAAGATCTATTTAGATTCTGCATTAATCGGGCAACTTTGCAGGGAGACATAAACAACGACTTTCACCGGTGCATCAATACCGAGTATTGAGCATTGTTACGGACCGTATATGGCGTTACCGTGACATCGGTCACGTGATTAACACGCCTTGCTATCATGTGTTCTTTCGTTCGTTCGCGGTTCTCTCCTTCGAGTTGTATGTACAGTCAATAGTGCGTGTTTTGAGATTATTAAATCCATGTGAAATCCAGCGAAACGCCC
>JAHPZR010056285.1:0-20000 GCA_019787425.1 Platygyra sinensis | reverse complement strand
GCTATTGTTTATAGAAGAGTGCAATCACGCGAGCGATTGTGCGAGTATTGTTTCCGGGAAGCCGGTTGCGGATTCACGAGAAATCTTTTGTTTTGAGAGCGATCAGTGAGCAAAGACAGGGCTAATGAAGCGAAATTTACTTTTGCATTCCTTTCATTGCGTTATCGTTTGTTTTCATATTTTAAGTACCCAGTACCTGAAACAGCCTCGTAAACCGTGCAATTTGACAGACCGCTAAATTTCGTTTTCTTTTGTTTTTTGTTTTTTGTTTTTTTTTTATTGTTAACATGGTCACAATACGGTCCGAAAACTCTCCTACATGAGTGACAGTGCGCATGAAACGGTTTGACGATCCGTTTTCGACCGTTCAACAGTCTGTCAGACCATATTGGTCGTGAAGCTGATATTTTTTCTTCTTATTATTCTTTTTTTTATTATTTCAACCTTAGTATTTTTTGCCTACATGGGATCCTTTCGGGAAATGGAAGTCTTGAAAAGCAGGTGATTGCACTCTTCCATAAACAATTTAATAAACGGCTCGCGGATGCGTGACGCTCTGTTTATTCTCGCTCGCGTGACATTTATTTTTCACCGTTGCGGCTCAGTATTTCGGTCAGCAGTACGATTAAAAATGGCGGCAGTTATCGGAAGCCGACCAGGTTTTCAAGACCTCTTTACAAACATATCTTTCAAGTTTAGTCCAGCAGAATCAAAAGATGTTGTGCAATCACTGAAGAGGAATTATGGAGGCAAATTTAATTCGCTCGATAATCAAGACTTGTTGTCAACTTTGCAACTGTTATTGAAGCACGGATTTGTGTCTGACAACAAACTCACGCTGATCGAAGAGTTTGTTGCCCCGAAATCGAAACAGGAAGAACAGATCAAGGAAATGATCAAGAGCTTTAACGACTTTCGGAAGTATCATGTTGATCCAGAGAAGGAATTGCCAGGGCGACAAGGTGAAATCAAGGGAATTACGAAAAAGCTCGAAACTACACAAGAGCTGCTGGCTGTGAACTTGTTTGGATCAGGAGGTGTTGGAAAGACAACACTAGCAAAAGAAGTTTGTTCCAAATGGCAAGGAAAGCATTACGTTTTTGACCTTAGAGAAGCCATGGATATGAGAGCGATTTATCTTAAGATTATGATTTCCCTTGGGCTACGTTCCGTCCCGGTTAATTTCGTTGACCTGGATTATGCTGTTAGGAGAATTCACGACAAGATTCGACCGCTAAATCAGCCAGCTCTTTTCTTACTCGATAATGTTGATCGGTTCACTGCTGGACAAGGAAAGGAAGGAAAGAACTTGAAAACAGCTTTTGTGGAATTTCTAATGAAGCTTTCAGAATTTGATGGGGAATACAACAAAACATTAAAACTGCTCCTGACATCCAGGACTCAATTACAAGATGTTAGAAAGGTAGACAATTTTGAGGTGAAGTCTCTTGAAAGTTCCTTTTCAGAGGAAATCCTGATTTCCAAGGGAATGGTTGATATTAATTCCCAGCAGAAGAATGAACTTATTAGCATCTCAAAAGGAATACCACTTCTTTTGAATGGTTTAGCTGCCATTTTACGCCAAGAAAGAAAATCTGCTCATGAACTTATTACTGAAGTTCAGAAAGAGGAATCTAAGAAATTAAAATTAGAGAAGGATTCTAAAGAAAAACGTTTTGATTTTGAAGAAGAAGGAGTGGATATAGGCCAACTTTCCTTAATCAGAGAAATGTTCAATACACTTTCCACTGATAGACTGAAAGTGTCAGCTGTATCACTTTCATTGTTTTGTGGTCCTTTCTCTGCTTCTACAGCTGCTGAGATCCTTGGCCTCAGCCCATCTGAGGCTCTAGTTCAGCTAGAGGGACTGGTGACTAGTGCAGTTATTACTGTGGTCAATGAAGAAGCAAAAGAAGTGATGTATGATATTCACCCCCTTTTAAGAAAATATGCTGAGAGTATCAAGAATGATGAAATATTCTGCATGGCTTACCTAGAAGCCAAGGGGCGATACCGTCAGCACTTTATGGCGAGGATGGAAAAGATTGCAAAACTGATAGAGCCTGATTATGTTAGAGCATTTGATTTGTTTGAGACTGACAGAGCAAACTATGAGTGTATTGTTGATATCTCACTGCAGTCAGGCTATTTCAGTGTTCCTGGAGAATATCTTGAAAGTGCCTGTTATGCATCACTTTTCATTGCTATGTTTGCTGAAGAGAAACTGACCAACCTGTTTCATTCCTGGGCTGAAGTGTGTGAAGATGATGGACAGTCAGGTACAGCTCTTTAGTGATACCCTTTAACTCTTTATACTTGGAACCCTGGAGGCGTAAGGCTAAAGAAATGCATGAAGCATTGCATTTTTCAGATGGGGGAGGGGAGGGGCGGTGGTGTCTTAGGAAAAAAAACCAATGTGGGGGAAGTATGGTTATTTTCTGGACCTACACAATATTATTTAATTGATATAATCAATTGCCAATCATAAAAAACCCTGTAGCGAAGTCCTTTCAAATTTTAAGTTTATATGGTTACGTTGATCATAAGCAGAAAGGGTGTAACAGAAAATGATCAACAGAAATGGAAAAGACAGGATTGAATTGTAAAAATTCATATTGTGTTAAGATTTAACATACACCTGTAACATAACTAATTCAAGCCATTTCAGCAATTAAATATTAGTTGTCTTTAAATTGGGAATCTTTTATTTCCTGAAAACATTTCATGCTACTACTGTAAGTAAGGCTTCTTTGCCCCCAAGAATAATTTGGAACATGGAACAACCTTCTAAGGTACCTGGAACGTGGGGTGTTTTGTGTATGGGGTGGTGGGGTTGGGTTGGGTTGCTACTACCAAATAAATGTGGCATGGTTCTACAGATCAGGGATGTATCTGAGAAGCTAGAGGTCTTTTACTTGGTATGTATGTGGCTTTCATGTATCACAACACTTCCAAACTTGTAATTACTTTATCTTTTACTGGTTATGATTGTGGCTTTACATGGTTTATGAAGCCTGGATTTCAGCTTTATCCTCATTGTCATTGTCATTATTATTATTATGCGGGCTCCAGGACACCTTCCCACACAATTCCACAAGGAAATTTTATTGATGACTGCCACTTAAACGCTATCGTGTCTCCGCGAATTTTAACTTACATTTTACCGATACTGGACGCTGTCCTTGGTCCCAACCAAGGCAGTGACCAATTTTCTGTGGGCATTCCAAAACAAATTCTAAATTTACCTGCTACTGCCGGGTCTTTAAAAAAAAAAAACTAAAAATCAAGTAAAACAATTTCGTGGTCGAGACATTCAGTGTCCATTCAAAGGATCATATAAGATAACAGGAAACCTAGTAATCCATTCTGGTTTGCCTTTAATGATATCCAGAAAAATGGAGCAGACAGGTTTGACTAGTAACCACAGTCACCATTTTTTGTACATGTATACAAAAATGCATGCATGCACGTGTACAATTTGCACGTTGTGGACATACTTTTGGCCTATTTTTCCTTATAATGATTAAAAGTCAGTTCTTTGTCTATTATTATCTCTTATATTTTGCTGTTCCTGAGCAGGTTCTCTGTCTCGGGCACAGTTAAAGTGTTGGGAAGCTCGGCAAGTTCTAGACGCTGATGGAACTGAGAAAGCATTTGAAGTGTTAAGGGAAGCGTCCTGTTCATTAGAGAAAGTTCAAGACAAATCAAGTGATTCTTACATCCTCAGCAAAGGCCTTCACTTGTGTTCTGAGGGGGAAACCTACTGGAGGAAAGGGGACTACAGGAAAGCACT
The DNA here is from genome assembly GCA_019787425.1 of Platygyra sinensis. Lineage (NCBI taxonomy): Eukaryota > Metazoa > Cnidaria > Anthozoa > Scleractinia > Merulinidae > Platygyra > Platygyra sinensis. The sequence continues at coordinate 16,207 of JAHPZR010056285.1, read as the reverse complement.
AGAGACCTTGGAGTTATCGTTACAATTTACAGAGGAACTTCTAAAAGTTCATACGGACCTCGCAAGGTGCTACAATGCGATTGGAAACTGCCATTCCAGACTGAACATGCCAGAGAAAGCGCTTGAGTTCTACAATAAAGCATACAAAATGCAAGAAGAATTGTCTGGTTCAAATTATCATTTTGACATGCCAATGTACAAGAATCAAATAGGCACAGCGTATGAGGGTCAAGGTGACTATGAGAAAGCCGAAGGGTGTTACCGAGATGCACTGCAACTTTTGGACGAACTCAAACTTTCAGGATTTCATGATGAAGCTCACTTCTGTAGAAATCTTGCTAATGCTCTCATGTTTCAGGAGCGGTATTCAGAAGCAGTCGAACCGGCAGACAGGGCTTACAACATAAGGATGGAGCTTCTAGGGAATCACCCACAGACCGTGCGTAGCATTTTTCAGCGAGCAGTGCTTCAGGCCAACCTTGGAGAATTTCAGAAAGCATTAGTCTTATTCCTGGAAGCATGGGAAATGGAAAAGTCGCTTGGTGCAGGAAACCATAGTCAAGTGTGGCGGAAGATTATTAAAGGTGTCGAGGATATGTATGATGACACAGCGGAAGAAAGAAAGATGGAAGGATACCTCTCATCATTTGTTTCTAAGAAGGAAATATTTAGAAAGGATGCGCTGGAATTTTGCAAGCGCCTCTGGCAGGAAGAAAAACGTTCTGCGCATTTTAGTTTCATCGAGAGCAACAAAGAGATTATTGATGCCTTATTGTATCTGGCTCGTGATGAGAAAGACAAGGATGAATCAGAAAAGGACGCCCTATGGTTCTATGAAGAGATGCAGAGTGCTTCTATGGAAGAGTTTCAAGAGGAGTTTAACCAGAAAACAGATAATAGTGAGCTAAACGAGATGCTGAAAGAAAGAGATGAACTATTGGACAAGGTAATTGAGTTCTGCCTTAATCGTGCTGAGCATGAGAAACTCACAAGGCACAAAGACATCAAGTTGGCACTGTACAAAAAAGTTCTTGTGAGACCAGACTTTGTTGGCGAGAAGGATTATGCCTACGACAAAGCAACATTAAAAGACAAGGTAGAACAACTGTTCCGAGATGTTGGTGAAGAAGAATATATTCCAGAGTTCCAAGAGAGCCTGTTGCGTACTTGGCAAACACAGTGGGAAGAAGGGAAAGGTGGAGAGAGGTTGAATGAGTTTGGTGCAGCAAGGGAGAGAACGATCACTGGAATCCTCCATTTATGTGAAAAACTTAAGAAAGAGAAAATGTTGAGAAGTTACCGAAATGAAGCATTGAGTTTTTATGAGAAAGTATGGGAGGTGAATCAGGCTACAATGGAACCAATGGAAATGGAAATGTTGCTCATTCAAGTCAAACAGCTAGCTTCATCTATTGGAGACCGTGAAAGGGAGAACATTTATGACAAGGCATTACAGGTATGTTTGTACACTTGAGCTACAAATTGTTTTTATTTCAATTTAGACTCTGGAATTACTCAGGTCCAAAAATACTATTCGTTTATGGAGCTACACTGCAAAAGGGTTCCATACTCTACTGATCCAGAAAGCTTCTTCTGCAGCTGCAACACGACAGGCTTTTTTGGCCTTCAGAATGCGTCCAGTATATTTGAATTGAAATTATGATTAATCATCGCAGTTTTGCGCACAATTTAAACACTTGTGAAGTTAAGCCTGAAAACAATTCAGGCTTCAATGTGATTTGAACCTATGACGTCTGCGATACCGGTGCAATACTCCACCAACTGAGCTATCAAGCCGCTCCGAGCTGGCCACTTTGAAAGTTGGTACCCGTAGAAGGTGAAGGATGTAAGTTAATAAGTGAAAAGTCATATATCGTCGCGAATTTTCTCAAGACCCTAATTTTACAGTTTTTTAAGTTGTGTGCATAACTGTGATGATCAACCGTTTTTTCATATCACCCTTCGTTGTTTAGATATATGAATTTTCATATATTCACTTGTATATTTTGAATTGTGCAACTCCGAAGATTTTTTTGGTCGCAATTGTAATAAAGCTATCTTCACTTGCTAATAAGCTACGTGTATATTGTTTGAGCTGAAGGTTGATATTTCGACCTTGTTAATGTCGAATTGATAATTTTTAGTGGATCGAAAACTCCCATAAAAGTTAAAGTGTATCATTTTGCCTAACAACTTAATTTTTGTGTACTGCTTAGAGCTTGAGAGGAACTGGAAGATATCCATTGAGACAAAAAGGTAATACATTCTGGGACATGTTTAATCTAGTGTGATCAGTCTTCAAAATGTTTCTTTCGAGTGAATATCTCTATTTTTTTTGTTTTTGTAATTGAAGAGGAAGAGCTGGGGGAGCTAGAGAATCCGGATGAACAAGATCCAGACAAGATAAAAATACACGAGTGAGTATCAGTAAGTTACTGAAGACATAGTAATGCTGCGTGAGAATATTTGCAAAACGAAATGCAGTTTTGCACACAATGTAAACACTTGTGAAGTTAAGCCTGAAAACAATTCAGGCTTCAATGTGATTTGAACCTATGACCTCTGCGATACCTGTGCAATACTCCACCAACTGAGCTATCAAGCCGCTCCGAGCTGGCCACTTTGAAAGTTGGTACCCGTAGAAGGTGAAGAATGTAAGTTAATAACTGAAAAGTCATATATCGTCGCGAATTTTCTCAAGACCCTAATTTCACAGTTGTTTAAGTTGTGTGCATAACTGCGATGATCAACCGTTTTTTTCATATCACCCTTCGTTGTTTAGATATATATATATATATGAATTTTCATATATTCACTTGTACATTTTGAATTGTGCAACTCCGGAGATTTTTTTGGTCGCAATTGTAATAAAGCTATCTTCACTTGCTAATAAGCTACGTGTATTTTGTTTGAGCTGAAGGTTGATATTGTTTTTTACTGTTTTTTAGTGGGAGATCTCTGTTAACAAAAGGGGCAAAAACTGCCCAAAAAACCTGTCAAAACTTCAGTCCTTGTCAATTTCTGTTTTAGACAGTGTTATTAACATTGCTTTATTTTAAGTTTATTTCCTGTCTAGTGTAAGCTATTGCGCGTTTTCCTCTTTTCACAAAGCGTTTTATTTACATGTAACCTGACCACCTGTGCTCTTTTTCAGAGGGATTGTAACTAATGAAGGCACCCACTGGGACCTGAAAGAATGGGCTGTGCACATGACATTTCCTCCTGATGCTGTACCTGAGCCCACTTTGATAGAGGTCCATAGATGGAAATCCACAGCGTGTTCGCCCAAACTGCAAGAGCACGAAGCAGTTGTCAGTAGTGTGATTGAAGTCTCAACGAGAAGTGTTGAAGGTGTGGAATTCAAAGCTGCGGTGAAGTTGAACCTCTCCCACAGCGCGGCAGGCCTACATGGCTATGAACTGGTGATATTCAAGTTAACTAACAAGGAGACAAATGAATGGGAGGACGTAGGTACGACTGAGAACTTACGGAGTCTATCAGGTGAGCAACCTTGCTTTTACTTTTCTACATGACTTTATCTTAGATTCACGATATGGTTCGTTGGTGAAATGGTTCGAGGTTCGTTGGTGAAATGGTTAATCGATTAGACATAGGTTTAGACTATTTGCAAACCTAGCGAGATGTCCTTAATTATCTTTCCACTGGACTCGCACCCACCAGCGACTTGACTAGCGACCAGAACTGCATTCGGGCCATGAAGTAAAACAGTTTCCCCATGGTGCGACGTTAATAATCCGTTTGACCTCTTGGATGAATTCAAACAAATGGAACGAGTATGAGCCGTATGAGGCATATATTAACATGCATTATTTTAGCTAAATTAGATTATCTGACGTAGCTTAAAACGTCCACACATGCCTTTTCCCAGGCTCAAAAACCAAATTTTAAGACTAGAGATCAAACAGACTTCCTAATTCACAGTCTTTCTCGTTCCCAGATTCTCTCCATTCCTTTTAGTCAGCATCAAGAACCGATATCAGATTTAATGAAGTAAACTCTGGATCTGTGAGGAACGACCAAAAGTCTATGAATAAGAAGTGTACAAATTGGAACCGGCCAGAATTTGTAATTCTTTGTCCTGGTCAATTGGACCGATGTCTCTCTTGATAAAAAAAATTCCTCATTATATGCCATTTTCTCTCATCATATTGATTACAGATATTGAAGACAAATATCCGTCGGCCACAGATGTTCCTGACTTTCGCTACCCAGTTGTGCAAGCTGAGATAACAGAATGCTCAACATACGCGGTAGTCAGCCGTCTCAAGTCGTCCACACCTTACGTCATCACATCCGACGGTGGTTCATTCAACCTGCCTGAATATCCAGACGTTTGTGTTACCATCCCTAAGAAGTCTGTTGCACTGGAATCACAGATTCCTCTGAAAATAAAGGTAGGCGTGCTTGTGCCACGGAGTGGATTTGAAGGTGGTCTTGCCACCTTATCTCAGTACGCCAGTAATAGCACCATTGGTTACAGTTTCGGGTCCTGTTTGTGTCATTTTGTCTGTGCAGTGGAATGTCTACGATGCGACTGTCTCGGTATATGGTATTGACTGCCTTTTGGCCTAAAAAAAAGCTTTGTCGGGTTTCTATGTGGCAGCCCGGTTGATATTACCACAGCCATGCATGTCTTGAAACCACGTCACTTTTTCTTTTCCTCTGTCGTCTAGGTGCAAGAAGTCCCTCGTGATGAAGTTAAAGGGAAAGAGGTTCTGGTTGGACCGATTTTGCGAATCTCCTGCAGTGAAGTCTTCGAGTTCTTGAGGCCCGTCACGATCCAGTTGCCAGTATCTCTAAGAACCGAACAACTCGATATTTCCGATGTGTCGAAACGCTGTGTTAGGGTACTATTTCTGAAGTCAGCGAACGAACAAAAGGAATGGGTTGAAATCACTGAAGATGTCAAGAACTCTATAAGATTTGACGGCAAGACAGTTAGATTCCAGGTCCAGCGTTTCTCTGGGTAGGAATTTGGTTTAACGTTGTATTGGAGTTTGTGAAGTAGTTTATCAGTGGCTTACACGAATAACCCGTGAACTCTAGGAGATGTATAATACTATGAGATTATGTCCGGTGCAAAAGTCGTTGGTATAGAGGGAACCGTATGCTCTTGTTTTGGCGCGCTTTACCTCTTAGCAGTGAAGTGGAAAGCTTTGCTTTTAGTATAAACAGCGTTGGCTGTTGATGATACTTGAGAAGAGAACAGTCGACTTCCGGTTGCTTTCCCTTACTCAAAAACTTATGTTATTAATTCCCCTTTTACCGCACTATTATCGTGTTGAAGGCTTACCTCAGGTTTAAAGTTTGATTTGTCTATGTTAGGTCTTGTAGCTATTTTATTGTAAGGCTTTTACTTTCAAATATTTAAATGTTTCATCCTTTCTTTTATTTGTTCCAGGTACACGTTTCTTCTTGTCGGGGCCACAATAACTTTCAGTGTTGCGAGCGTTACTGGGTATCTCTCAAGCCTCATCAGGTGTCCTCCACAGCTGCCAGTGTTCATTGGTTACTTTCCTCCAGGGGAGCGGCCTGGTTCTCAGGACGCTTTGCACCTCATTTGTTGTCCCTCTCACTTAAGAGAAAAGGTCTTAAACGACCTGGATAAGAAGAACATCAACTTCCCAAGTGACGCTGATTCGCAGAAAGAGATGATACCGGGACATGACAAGGCATATGTTTCTCTCTCAGGGGGCATCAAGGCACTTGACAAAAATGCGATGGAAAACGTTTATCTCAGGTGCCTATATATACATCTCAATAAGGGCGAAATTCTTGTTTGTAACTCTTGTTTGTAACGGCGTTGACAATAATCTCCTCGTCAATTCACTAACATTTGAATATTTCATTTCAATTTTATTAAAATCAGAACAGTCCAAAAAATGAGTTTGAGAAAACATAAATATGTGCACTAATTGTTTTTCTTATATTAAGTTCCTGGTGTTATTACAGGTGTGTCTCTTTTTTTGTTTTCACCCAACTGATTACATCTTATTACTATTACCTGCGTGTATTTGTCAATAAATGTACTCTGATATACAATGTATACGAATTAAAACAGGTTTGAAGGTGATAAACGAATCCAACGTCAAGTTCCAGTTCGTGTGATCAGTGACAAGGAATTGTGTGATGTGAAGTTTTACAGCAGCCCCAAACTTGAGGAAGATAACTTTGTGTGTGAATTATGCTTACATGTACGTTTGTCACCCCTCAAAGGAGATTTTAAGGTAAGACTAATCCCTAGGTTGCATGAGAATTGATGTATCACTGTGATAGGGTGGCTTTGAAGGAGAACGAAAGTCGAAAACCTAATTTTTAAAACGGTGGAACACAGAATTAACTCTGAATTGTAAATTAACGTGCTAATTTAACCCATGAAAAACCCACTGGGCGTTAGCCCTATATGGAGTCGTCAATTAGAAGAAACTTGTTCTTTATTCTCTACTCGGTAAAACGCGGTAATCCTATCTTGTACTTTTTCTACTCCCTTGTGCGCATGACAGTAACGCAATATACAACGACACTACATCCTCTTTTCCTGTGAATAATGAGCTAGGTAAAGCTTAAAAAAAATGAAACACAACATGTTACTTTCTAAACCTATCAGTCCAAATAATGTTCAGATACACTTGCTTCTTTAAACCATTCGATCTAAGCAATGTTCAAGTAACATAATCTTTGAAATGTTCGGGCACTCGTCTTGCTCTTACTGATCTACGAAGTGCAGGTGATTCTAGTGGTTTAACTGTAGGTGATTCATTGGTTGTAGCTGTAGATGATTCAGCTGTCTCAACTGGTTCAACTGTTTCAGGTGTTTCAATGTAGGGTGTCAACTGTTCTTCCTCATCACTTGGAACAGGATCTACAGGTATGTTGGAAGGCAGCTTCTTAAAGAATAATGCATTCCTGGTTACAGTGCGTTCTCCATTTTGGGCGGTAATCATGCTTCCTTTCTTGTGTGTGATCTCCAACGGCTCAGGCTTAAATGGTGTTAAGACATCTTGTTCTGCTTTGGTTGTTTGATCAATACTTTGTCACCAACACTCAGGTCTGTGCTTTTGGCATTGCTTCATTTGTCTGCATACTCTTTCATCTTCTCCTTTCTTGTGGCATCAGCTTGTCTGATCTCTGGAGAAGCTTCATCGTACTGCACCCGAGGTAGAGTGGACTTGAGTTTTCTTCCATTCAGTAACTCTGAAGGAGACTTTCCTGTGGTGCTATGAGGGGTGGCTCTGTATTGTCGAAGAAAGGTGAACAACTCTTGCTTCCAGTTCTTGCCTTGAATGACAGCTGTCCTGATTGCTTTCTCTAAGGTCTTCATCAGTCTCTCCGCTTCTCCATTTGCCCTGGGCCATTCAGGAGTTATTCTGCGATGCGTGAAACCAAGCTGAGTGGCAAACATCTGAAAGCTTTCACTATTAAATGGTGGACCATTGTCTGTTCTTACTATTTCAGGAAATCCCTGCCTGGCAAAGATACTGTCAAGGTGAGGAATCACCGCCTTTGCTGATGTTGACCTCAAGATTTCAACTTCTAGATACCGACTGAAGTCGTCAGTCACAACTAGCAAATAGCCTCCACTTGGAAAGGGGCCACAGAAGTCCACGGAGAGCTCCTGCCACGGGCCCAGTGTAGAGGCTCACATACTGGCTTTGGATCATGGTTTGCAGCTTGACATGGCAGGCATCCTTTGACCACTTCCTCCGCCATTCTGTCTATCCCCGGAAACCAGACTGAATCTCTCAGAAAACGCTTCATCTTGACAATCCCCTGGTGACCACTGTGAGCTAGCATGATCATTCGACCTCGTAACTTCTCAGGAACTATTATGCGGATTCCTCTCAGAATTACGCCATTTGATACTGAAAGTTCCTGTTTGATCTGTTGTTACTGACTGACATCTTTTCAAGCCTCGTGCCACTTTTGGGTTGCTATCACTCTTGCTAGACGCTGCAATGTTTCATCAGCTGCTGTCGCATCTTTCACTTCTTGAAGCTTAACGGCAGGGGGGACAGCATTATTGGTTACAAATTTAATATACGAGTCAACTCTTGATAAATGATGGGATCTGGATGACGACTCATGTAATCGGCTGGATTGTTTGCCCCTGGCTTGTAAACCACATTGGCTTTGTATGGCTTAAGGCGTAGCTGTAACCTCCCAAGTCTCGCAGTCGCTTTGCAAGTGGGGTTGTTGAAGATCGTTTCTAACAGTTTGTGAGCTGTGATGACTTGAAAGGATGACCCATAGAGGTACAGGTGGAAGTGCTAAATTCCCCAGACCACTGCAAGAGCCTCTCTCTCGGTTTGACTGCAGCGACTTTCCCAATCAGTGAGTGAGCGGCTGGCATGCGCTACAATGTTTGTTCCTCCATCTTTTGTGACTTGCTTAAGAATTGCTCCCAGCCCAACTGGACTGGCATCAACAATTAGCTCTGTTTTGAGCGAGGAGTTGAAATACTTCATGACTTCTGGAGTTGCCATGCGAGCTTTGTGGTGGTTAAATGCATGTTGTTGTTCTTGTCCCCACACCTTCTTAGCATTCTGATGTGTAAGTTGACGGATTGGAGCAGAGATGGACGCAAAGTCCTGTATGAAACGTGCAAGGTATTGTGCCAAACCGAGGAAACTGCGCACTTCAGTTGCATTTTTTGGGGGACTAGCATTGATGAGAGATGCAACTTTCTTGTCATCTGCACTGATGCCATCTGTAGAGAAGTGATAACCAAAGAAGTCAATTGATGATTGGTTGAACAGACACTTGGCAGGGTTTGCAGTGAGATTGTTTTCTCTCATTTTCTGAAAAACAGCTTGCAAAGCAGCATCATGGTCGGCATGGCTCTTGCCAAATACTATTATGTCATCGGATATGTTCCTAGCACCTTCAATTCCTTGCAGCACTTCTTCAATGGATTTCTGAAAGATTTCAGCTGCTGAGTTAATTCCAAAACTCAGTCGCTTATAACGAAATAAGCCAACGTGAGTGGCAAAAGTGGTGATACTTCGGGAGTCTTTGGCCAGTTCAAGTTGGTGATATCCTTGGTTTAAGTCTATCTTACTGAAAACAGTGGCTCCATTCAGATCAACGATCAGGTCTTCGACAGTGGGTACAGGATGTCGCTCACGCTCTATAGCCTGATTAGCCGCCCTCATATCGACACAAATTCGTATTTCTGTCTTCTTTGGGGCTACCACTATTGGAGAAACCCAGGGGGTTGGACCTTTAGCTCTTTCGATGATGTCAAGTTTCTCTAAATTTTTGAGCTCAGCCTCCACTTGGTCACGGATGTGAAACGGTAGTCTACGGTATTTCTGGGGCAGTGGTTTTACACTGTCATTAACACGTAGTTTTGCAGTTTTGCCTTTCATCTTTCCAAGCCCCTCAAAGCAATCTTTGTAATCCTCGATGATGTTATCGACTTTGGGTGTGGACACACTGTTTATTATGTGCAGCAGTCCAAGATCAATCGCCGTCTCGTATCCTATCAAATTCCCATCACATCCATCCACAACACAGAATTGCGTGACCGTCGATTTGCTGGTTACTCTCGACTTGATTTCGGCTTCAAACTTGCCAACCACTGGTAAGGGCTTAGTAGATCTGTAGCCATAAATCCTTTTCGAGTTAGGTTGAATGTACATGTTTTTCAACGGATTGAAGGAACTTGTGTCAATGACATTCACTCTCGCCCCTGAGTCAATTAGACATGTCACTGTCTTGTCTCCAATGGTGATTTCAGTTCACGGCTGTATTTTGTCACGCATGGAATGGAGAATGATTCGGTAGGTGTATTCTTCATCGGTGGATTCATCATCATCTTTTTCGTCTACTGCATTGACTTTCGTGGAATTTGATCTGCTTCTGCATACTTTTGCGAAATGGCCTTTCTTGTGACCGTGTTTGCAAATTTCATTCAGTGCAGGACAAGGTCGTCCTTTGTGAGGGTGGTTTTCTCCACACCTGTAGCACTTCTTATTTCCAGGTTTTTGCTTTTCCTCTTTTACTCTTTGGACTTCCGCTAATTAGGCTAGTTTGTCCTGTTCCTCGATGCCTTTGGCTTGCTTTTCAGGTATCTCTAGACCACGGCCATAGTCGAGTAATTCTTTGAGATTCATGTCTTCCCGGAGAGCACGTCGCCGTAATCGTGAAGATGAACAGGACACGACTATGTATGACTTGATTTCTTCGTCTTCGTGGTCGAACTCGCATGTTTGAGCCAGACACCTCAGCCGTGTGCAGTAGGAATCTAGCGATTCACCGGAATTCTGAGAAGCATTTCTGAACATGTAAATTTCGTATGTCTTGTTTACTTTTGGCAGAAAATAACCATTCAAAGCAGTGACTGCCTTCGCACAGTCCTTCTCTTCTCCTTGATCGGGAAGAGTTTCGAGTATGTCGCTGACTTCTTCACCAGCGGAGTATAGTAGCAGCGCCCTCTTGTGTGTTGCATCCTTATCATCATGAGCGGCAAGGTACATTTCGAAACGTTTCAGCCATTTCTTCCAGCGTGGGCCGACTGAAGCGTTGTCTTTGTGAACGGAAAATGAAGGAAATGGAGGTAGGATATTCGCCATTTCGCTACGACAATTATGCAATCGACTCGTTTAATCTTCTTAGGTAATTTTCGGCTGTAATTTTTCGAGTGTTAAACTTCGGGTTCCCGCCTTACTCAAATGGTAGTCAACGCATGTGGTGTTGAGGACTGAACATAGATTGTAATTGTTTTACCACGAGTCTTCGATCGAAGGTGACGAATGTGAAGTGCAGTCGTAGTGGGGTTCACCTGAGTTATCCTCGTCGCCAGTTATGGAGTCGTCAATTAGAAGAAACTTGTTCTTTATTCTCTACTCGGTAAAACGCGGTAATCCTATCTTGTACTTTTTCTACTCCCTTGTGCTCATGACAGTACGCAATATACAACGACACTGTACCCTAGTAAAGGGAATCAGGGAAACACACGGAGTATAGAAGAAAAAAAAAATTGACCTCGGTGGGAACATAGTTAATAAAGCGGAATGGTTAGGAAGCCCGGCAAATATCAAAGGAGCAAACAAAGATGCCAAGATTTAGGTTGGAAGGTCCATATGACGGTGCAAAACCTTTTGTTTTGCGCTCATACACTATGCATGAGTTACGTAACCAACACGTTTCTATTGGTTAGTTCCTCAGTACGGAGTAAACAACTACTGTTTTTTTTTTGCCAAAAAAAGCGAACAAAAACCTACAACAAAGAACTTTGTCCGGTTTCATAACCATTCCCCTTTATTAACTATGATGGGAATCGAACCCACAACCTCCGTTCGCTTGCATATTATTTGTGACCATTTGCGCAAATAAGCTTAGCTTCCATGTTATCAGTTAAATGAGTTAAGCTCTGTTGGTGCTCACATTTCGCGCACTTCACAAACCCAAGATAACGGTCTCGAGGCCTTCCCTATGTAAACAAATCGTTTCACAGAGAGGGTGCTGTGTTATACATCTCAGAGTCGGTTGATCTGCCTCTATGTCCGAACCAAAATGATACAAACAGGTTATATGACAACCATATCGCTGCCATTTGAGCCTGCCACGCATGTCAAGTCAAAATACGAAACAAACTAAATACATCAATCAACACTTTGTTCCCACCGAGTCTATGGCTATTTATTAGCTTCCTAGTGCCAAACTAAGTAACATCTGCTGAATACAAAAGTGTTATTCAACTGAAATTTTATCATATTTGCGGCTTCCTCGATCTCCTTGCACCAGAAACATTTCTTTCTTTTGTTGCACTTCCCAGGTCGCACAACACTGACATACACACCATGATGTGTTTCTTCATCGGCGCTTGTCTTGACTTTCGTGAGCATCGTCTTCTTCCAACTAACTCACAGAGGTTGAAAAGAAGAACGCTCGATCTCAGCCATAATCCACGCTAAATACAGTTTCGGCGCAAGATTTTTGACAAATTTTGTTGACATAAACAGTGCGTGACGTCACAACATGGCGGTGGGCATTTCATTTATAGAAGAAACCGGAAGGAGCGATGTCCAAAATGGCGGATGTTCAATTTTGAAAAAAATGATCACGGGTTTTGAACTCTTTTCGCACTTTCGAAAGGCAAGCTTCACTTTTTCTTGCTTTTTATTACAAATCTAAGCTATTTCAATAGTTTTAAGCTCCCATATAAAATATGACTCCTAGCCTTCCGTCCTTTTTCAAGAAGAGGATTAATACAGGTTTACCGTGGCCCACATGTTTCCGTCCCTGAGAAATGTCCTCTACAAATACGTAAAGACTTTACACCTTTAGGATAATTATTGAAAACTCGTAGTTGCCTCTTTTAATGCCTTCTTTAAACACCAAGGAATTTCAAGTACTTTTATTGTTCATTGAATCCTTAAGGTAATCTCTTTAGCCCGTGTTGTCGCGACGATTGCGTTATCTGAATCTAATGACGACTTTGAAATTTTGTCCTGCTACTAGCTAGGGGTAACTGGGCAGATTATGATGTTTCGTTAAAGCCGCTGCCTCTGCATTTCCCCACGTCCTACTAACACAATCGCAACAATCACCAGTCACCAGTCTCTAGCCACATACATTAAAAATACTTTAATTCCTGGATTAAAAACATTTCCGGGAATAAAGTATTCCTTCTTCTGTAAGTTGAATTAGAAATGAGAGGATCAGATTTCCTGGAAGGCCGGTGCACTACGTATATGGCATTGTGCAATTAATTGATAGTGACAGTAATTTAGCCAGCTCGAATACGATAACAACGCATCTATTTGGTTAGGACCCGAAGCGTTTTATAAAAAAATTAATATAGAGAGCATGGAGGAAATTTCGCTACAATGTTGTTCAATGCGGTACAAAAACACCTTCACCTGTAAAAAGAATGGTTTAATAATCTTTAGCTGGTGGCCAGCACTCATTACGCAGGTGACCACCAACCACTAACCGTGAATGCGAACGCAAAATGGTGGGGCGATACGAGACTGCATGCCGCGCTCATGTCTCGTCCCAAGCCCATCTTGTCTGCAACGTCTCAACTCATTTTCGCTGCCTGATATCGAGAGGGAAACAGACTGCCGTAAGTCTGACAGCTGCAATATCGAATAACTTCAAAGTATTTTAAAACTTGCAAAAAAAAGCGGCACGCATTATACTAGATGCAGAAAGACTTACACCATCAGTCGTATTATTTAATAAGCTAAACTGGCTCCCTTTTACTAAACAATCTCTAATTAAGAGATACACACTAGTGTACAAGCGGGTCCACAATTATATTACGCCTAGTCATTCAAATAGTTTATTAGTTAGAAATGCAGAAATCATAATCGAGCCACTAGGCATTCAAACATAAATCTGATGTGCCCTAGGTATAAACGAAAAATAGAAGGAGGTCGTACTTTCACTAGTAGGGAGCTTAAGCAAATCACTACGGCTGGTGCTACTACGGCTGCCTTGACTGAAAAGGTCTGGGGAGAGTACGTCTCGGTGGTCTGCCAAATTTTAGCAAAGCGAAATACAAAGATGTCGGAAACATGAGCTAAGGAGTTTAAATTTCTTTTATTTAGTCTCTCACAGTCAAATGGCTTTGCTCAAGGAACGATAGCCCTTATCCGCCTTGCTAGGATGAGCAGATAATTTCTGAGAGAAAGCGAATGCCATATACTTTGTATAACAACAATGAGGAAATATCTAACTTCAGAGACAAATATCTCAAAGAATATCGAGTGAAGAACACAAACATATCAATACTTATAAAAAGAAAAATAGCATCGCATACTGAGTTATCCAGATATAAAACATCTTCACTAAACCTTCAAAGCAAACTTAACCGAAGAAAAGCAATCGCGTGCTCAGCACGAATATTTCACTTGACTCACTTCGCCATTCCAACACCTTTGGCAAAACTTATTGCAAATTCGTGATACCGATTTACAAGCTTACGAGAGGCAACCGTGACAAAATCTTTGACTTGAATTGACTTTAAAGGATATAGTATCCAAAGGAATTCTTAAAATGCCGAGATGTCCGTTGAAAAGGGCCCGAGAAGCGAAATTAACTCAACGTAGTAGCCACTATGGCAAAACATCCCGACTCACGTAGTCAGATTTCGCGCTACGGCTGGATGAAACCGACGTGCATGCGTAGTGTCACATTTTGGGGAAAATTTACTTCCGGCAGCCGTAGCGATTTGCTTAAACTCCCTATTAGGACTATAAAGGATTGGAATTGCATAAATGCCTATATTCACTACTTGCACAATACCATAATGCATCTCTTTTACCCCCCAAAAATTTTGCATACTCATTGTTTGCAATTTCTCCTGGGACATGAACATGTCCCAAGAGTATTCTAAAACCATGCCTATGCAAATTTTTGGGTGGTAAAAGAGGTGTATTATGGGATTTGTGCAGGTAGAGAATTAGAAATAATGGCTCGCTAGCAAGTTTTAAGCATAGTGTTTTAAAATCCTTGCTAGCTGACCAAAAGGTTGCGATGCTCCTTAGACTGTAATTGTATATTTGTTATATTTTATCTGAAATTTTCCTTGGTAATGGTATATTTTATTGTTATTAGTAGTTGTATTTATATTTTGAAATTGTTTTTGAGGGCCAGGGAGTCATCAGTGTCTTAGGACTACTGTTAAGTGTTTTCCCTCTTTAAATAAAGTCTATTATTATTATTATTGTATCTCCTTTAACTTTATGCCGATTTACAACACAATAGCCGAGCCCATTCCTTGGGCCTAGGGCTGAAATGAGGTAGAAGTCTATCCTACTTGATGAAGAGTGTCTTTCTTAGGATGCGAGATGTTCCTAGCAGTGCAATCCTCTGTAGTTCCCTAATTTTGATGTTATTATTATTATTATTATTATTATTATTATTATTATTGTTGTTATTATTATTATTTTATTTTTTTTAATAATAATAATACTTTATTAAAACTTCACAATAATTACTAACAAGATTAAAATAACAATAATTACTTACAAGATAAAAAGAAAAAAAAGTTTTTTCCCTTTCTTTTTTGCTGAAAACATTAAAAATCTCGATAAATTTACAATCTAATTATCTGATTAATCCAAAAGGCGAATGGCAAAACTTAAAACTCTATATACAATTCGGCTAAGCAACCCTAAACAATGTCAATGGCTCCTTCGGCAGCTGCGATTTCAATATTGCAGTTGTTGCAGTCAAACGCAGTACGGCGCTTCACCCGCGATCCTCGAAGGCAAACCAGGGCCGACCTAAGGAGCGCAAAGGATGTCCTTGCATGAATCCAGGAAATCGTTTTTTTTTATAATAATTAAAATAATCTTTATTAAAATCTTATAAAATCCTAAATAGATCCAAATAATAATAATAATAATAATATATAATAATAATAATAATATAATAATTAATAATAATAATTATTATTATTATTATTATTATTATTATTATTATTATTATTATTATTATTATTAGTCTAGTGCTGTCCATAAACATCTTCTAATCTACATGTAATAATGCCATGTTTCGTTTTTTAGAAAACTCCTATACAGTTCTTTGGTGTAAATTTAGATGACAGTGATCTCACCGACGCCCCTTTGACGGAAATGCTAGCGGCATGCAAGGTTGTCTTACAGAAAATAAACCGGGAAGACATTTATGAACGTCACAATACGGGAAGCCCAAACGAGCTGATGTTACTGATTTCTTCGAGGATCTCGCAAAGCTGTCACTGGAGGATCAACAAAGCTGTTTTAATGACATTGTTGAATTTCTTAAAGCGAGAGGTAAAGGAGTGGAGCACGTCGCAGAGCGTCTCGTTAAAGGTAAACACAAGTTAGTCTTAGCGAGTAAACATAGAGACATGGGAAAAAAAAAAAAAAAAAAAAAAAAACAGTCCCGCGCGTTGTTAACCTCAAGGGATTACGAAGGTACATGTAATTTAGGGAAACTTGTTTTGTTTCCGTAAAGGTGACACGTGTTTCAGTAAGTATTGCCATTTGAAGAGTCTTGTTATTCCATCGCGTATTTGGGAAAGATTTCCCTCAGACCGCCATAAAGCAAATCTATCAATTAAATTCAATTAAAATTCAATTCAATTTATTAATTTCAATTAATTCATCAATTCGCTCAATTCATCAATTCATCAATTCTATTCAGTTGTCCTGTTTAATTTAATATGAAATTAAGGCGTGAAGTTTTT
>JAHPZR010056284.1:35000-52759 GCA_019787425.1 Platygyra sinensis | reverse complement strand
AGTGAATGGTACAGTACTGTTAAATTGTGCTACTGTATTTGAAAAGAATGAAAGAAATTGTAGATTGCAACGTTACTTTTTTTTTGGCTTCGAAAACTTATGTGAATTTTCTTCTCCTTCTTACTTAACTTAATCAGAAAATAGCTTCTAGCCTCGTTTTCAAGAGTCACGTGAACAGAAGTCACGTGATTACCGTGTAATACCGACAGAATACTCGATAAACATACTGTGTCTGTCACCCGCTACATTTTATTGATATTTGAAGAGTTTTAACGTGTGTTGTGACGTGATACAACATATAGCCTCGTTTTCATGTCTTAATTATGTATGTTAATATAAATAGCTGATTTGAAAGTCAAAATAGAAGAACCAAACTTGGTAAACAAGATTTCGTGTTCAGCGCATAATTTTCATCTGGAAAAGTGTGTTTCCCAACTTTTCCTCGAATTTGCCGACAGAAGTCCACTATTGCGAAAGTTGTCCCAGTCTATACAGGTGACATGTATTTTCATACCAATAGTTTCGCACAAAGACTCGTTTTGCCACAGGGCAAAAGTAAACTTGGGATTGGGCTATTCATCCATGAGCAGCTCAGGGAGCCTTTGATTTTGTCACACTTGACTCATTTTTTCGGTTCTTCAGTTACAAAATAGTGTTAAATATGTCGTGATGTTTGCTATTTATCCACAGGCCGCGCAAACTCGACATCTGACTGTTGATTCGATAGACAAACGCGTTTAAGGTAATTCCTTGAAACTGTTCTACTATCAAACTTTTTTGAAACTTGGCGTAATTAATGTTCATGATATGAACTTTAAAAAATGCAATAAAAAAAATAGGGGTCCACCGTGCTTGTTTATGCGTCACCGGGGTGTTAAAATGAGGTATTTTAACTGGTGTGCGTTAAAAATTCGAATCACCTTCATACACTTAAAGCCTTGGTTACTGGAAGAAAAAAGTTTTATCTTGAAAGCAAAGCTTCATTTATTGACTTAAGCAGTATTGCTTCATTTAAGTTGTTTTTGATTGCTTGGTTGCGGGAATATTGCACTTTCCTGGACAGTTCCGTGGTTAGCTCGAAGTCCTCGCCCTGGCTCGCCCTGGCCAAAATACACCCAACTTTCTAGCCATTGTTAGTTTTTCTCAATGTGATGAGTCATTTTACTCAACAATCCTTTAGAGAGCGAGGGTGTACTCTCGCGTGTTATACTTTGGTGGATTGGTGAAAAGTCAAGAGTGTCTATGTTTACGATTGCGAGACATTAAACGCTTGCTCCCCTATTCCCGCAGTGGTGTTGTATTTTATGGGTTGATGGATGTAAGGCGAGTAAAACTATTGCTATGAAAGTAAGACGAGTAAAACTATTGCTCCCGCAGTGGAAAAATGAATATTAAAACTCCGGGTTTCGGCTCATGGATTATAGCACGAAGTATTTTCATGTGTAGTGCGCTTGTTTCGGCTGATGGATTTTAGAACGAGGCATATTCATGTGTAGCACGCTTGTTTCGTGTATACATTAGGTTTTTCTCTTTTGTTTCCATATGCAAATATTTAGTTACTGCGGGACTACGGGAGCAGGCATTTAATGTCACGCAATCGTGGCCGGGTATTCTGAAGTTTAGCCTCTTCTTCTCCAAATGCCATTAACTTTGAAGGGATTGTTGAGAAGAACCATAAGCACTGAAGGCTTAATTCTCAGCACAGAGCAAACTTAATATACCATGTACCAAACCTCCTATTCTGGGATCAGGACATCTCCGCATTTCTGCGGGGGCTCCGGGAAAACGTTGTCAATCCATTAAACTTTGTCGACGCCTCGGCCACTTGTTAGTATGTTTCTACTCAAAATATGAGGCTTTGGAAAACTTATCCTACCGAAAATTACTGCAAAGAAGTCTTTCATATATTTTGAATCCTGGGTAACATTGAACAAAGTAATCGAATCATCAATAAGTTAGAAATTTCCACATATGTTTCAGTTAACGAACCAAAAAAATTGGCCGCCATATCGAAAATCACCGATGTATGACATGAGGTCACACTGGTAGTTATGACTAAACCACTGATTTGCCTGGAGACACCCCCTCCCTCCTGGTTAGGTCGTTATGTTACTTTCCTCCCGTATCACATTACAAGGGTAACGCCGTATTTCACATGGTATTTGGTTTTATTTAAAATGTTTTCAACTATATTTACTTTAAAATGATTAAATTACGAAATTAAGGCGGCACGGCACAGGTTTTTTCTGTCACAAGATTAACAAATCTGCTAGCATTGGCCGTGCGGGAATTTTCACTACTTATCAAATTAAAGTTTACGAAAAAAATAATAATAAAAGCGCTTTCTGCTGGTGGTAAGAGTTTGTTTCTCTGAGTTACTGTTGTGTTTATGAAAGTGAGAAATGATTTGTATGGCATTACCATCCTGCAGGTTTTCCGCTCTACTGGATAGCACCACTGCCTGTGGTTTTTAAAGCAGCGACTATCCGGTGCAGATCTTCAGAGGTCGTCAGTTACACAGAATAAGTGGAGATGATAATGCCTTTGGTAGTGAATACAAATTCAGTCCCACTGCTGTTAGCCAGAGCAGGTGGGGCTCCAGTTTTCCTCTATGTGATTTCAAAAATTATCATGCTATCTTCCATTTAGCTCGAATATCGGTAACAGCGCTTGCGCGATTAGAAGCACATAAACGCGAATCTCACGCCAAAAAAGTACACTTTGCTTTCGCTGCTCGTATATCACCAGCCTTTGCTAACTAAAACGGCACAGCCTTTGTTTTAGTCATTTCAGTCACTTATGAAGCTTAATTTTGCTGTTATGATTAGGTTTTAGAAGTAGCGATAACTGACAGTCCACAACAACAAACAACAACAACAAATAAACTTTATTAATAATTAACACTTAAAACTGAGAACATGCACAACTCGCATATAGCGTAAGCTACTCGAGGCGAGTTGTGCAGGAAGAAGAAAAAAAGAAAAAGAAAAAGAAACCAATTTGTAAGCTTCAAATAAAAGACTATAAATCATGACAGGAATGAACTATAAATAAAATACAGTCATTAGCATCCGGAGATAAATATGTTTACAGAATTGATTTTAAAAGGTAGCTTAATAACCTAAACAAAATAAACAAACTAAACAGGTGAAGAGATTAACAGTGATTGACTAAAAAGTTATGTAAAATATAAATTAATTTTAGATAGTAAATTAGGTGCCTCCCAAGAAAAGTAATCTAAAAAGTCATGACGGCTAATACTCCCGAAAGTAAGATACAATCTGCATTTGTATTGAGAGGTACTAGCCTACGAGCAGGCATATATTGGAGAAGAGAAAGTAAGAAAGGAAAAAGGAATTAGAGGTGCCACCCAAGCCGCCGTAAAAGAATCTATACCTTAAAACGGATGAACTCTGTGCTGCTGTAACTAAGGATCATGTATTAAATGTTTGTTTACTTCTTAACACAAAATTTGAAATTTACAAGTTAATGATATATGTCTAATGCTTTTTTGAAGCGTTCAACGACGCAGGCAAATATCAAACTTACTCAAGAGATGTGACTGCAAGGTTTTAAAGTGATTAAATGAGAAGGAATGTCTCCTGATATGCACGGGATAAGAAAACTGGAAGGTATATTTAGAAAGAAGTATCTTAAGCCGATAAAATAGAAATTTCAGATAAGAAAGTAAATGACACAAATGTAACTAAGCCTTTGTTTACACAGAGTAATTTTGCCATTTAATATACAATTAATAGAAAAAATTCCTGGCTTGCAGGTAGTTTGTGTTACTTAAATAAGTAATACGCAGAATGTAAAACGTTACTATCTTCGGCGGACCAGCTTTTCCTGCATGTTAAAGGTTTCCTATTGTTGAGTATTTATCTTTGCGCACGTTTAATAGATGTGTACAAAATGTAACTAAGCGCAAAACACTATGAATCAAGTCGACGTCAAAGAGATCCGCAATCCTGTATCCAGTGTTGAAATACGGCCAGGGTATCATGCATCTATGAAGCTAATCGCTAGCTACCAACAATTATGTCAAAATGCGGCTTTTTCATTTTTTTTTTACATCGAAATGTCTATAAGAAGACTTTGAATAAATCTAGTAAATGCCATAATGTTCAATACGGCTTTACGCGTGTAATGTGAAACCAGGGAAAGAAACATTATGACATAACAGGTGACCTCTCCTGACCGAGAGGTCATTCGAGTTGTCTATTCAAACCGCAGCATGGATAGTCACGACTTGATTCGAAACAACGAGCTGGCTTTTTCTTCCACGACTTATCTTCAATTTTACCTTTTTCAAATACTGAAATTGTTCTTTTTGTATTTCGGCTTATTTATATGCAAAGAGTAGATATGAATGATATGTTTAGTGACATATTACGGGAAAGCGATGTTGAATCGAGTAGGTAGGATCAGACAAGGATAGACAGCGTGTCTGAGAGCAAAAAATAACGAGCCAATCAGAAGCGGGACTGGCCGGTGTGATTCACGTGCAGTTCAAAGGGTCATGCTAGTTGGCTGTGATTGGTGATTTTCGATCCCTATTTTTTTTTAGCTGAGAAGCCTTCATCCGAAAACTTGTACCGTTGTAAATTTTAACAATTTACACTCGCTTCTAGGTCTATTCCGAATTCGGT
Organism: Platygyra sinensis; assembly: GCA_019787425.1. NCBI lineage: Eukaryota > Metazoa > Cnidaria > Anthozoa > Scleractinia > Merulinidae > Platygyra > Platygyra sinensis. The sequence continues at coordinate 48,107 of JAHPZR010056284.1, read as the reverse complement.
AGTTTGGTTTTTGAAGGTTAGTCGTGAAAGAAAAGCCAGTTCCTTGGAAGAAAAAGCCAGCTCGTTGTTTCGAATGAAGTCGTGACTAATGCATGCTGCGGTTTGGCGGTTATCTTTTGCGATTTCATCTCGCTTCTGACTGGTCGCGAAACAATAAACATTCCAGAAATTTTCTCTGGTGTTCACGGTTTTACGGGAAAGACTGTAAGGACTCTCGACTGAGCGAGATGATGAACAGAGCCACCACAGTGTGTGCGACCAAGTGTTTCATCGCAAATATAAACATTGTCGACCTTGTCCAATTTTATGGCCGTTTATGCTCGCGTGTTACTGGAAATATTTTTGCAGAACAACTCAAAAGGACACTAGGAAGTTAAAATCATTTCTATAGCAGCAGAAGGAATGTAAATAAAGGTGAGTCGTTGTTTCCTGTTTGAAACGTTAACTTCTAAAGAATAACTTTGTGATTTGCATAAAGTTGAACTCGCTTTAATACATGCTGTAATGTTTTATTGTACTGACGGGGGACATCTTGATTCCCAGAGCTATAACTTTTCTGGTGAAAAAAACAATAACCAAGGTTTCCTAAAATGTAAATATTTTGACCAAATGATATATAACAGAGGCCATTTATACTAGTCAAAGTTGGCCTTTATTTGTTCCTTGCCGAGTGACACAAATGGCGGCTGTACAAAAAGCCTTTGTTAAAAAGCTGCAAACAAAACTTCAAGAAACCTTTTACATGAATTTAAAGTATAAGAATGAAATATCATTTGTGCCAAGTTTCGTTTTCATAGGATTGTTTTACGCCCCTGCTGTTTTTGTAAAGAAGCGTGAAATTTGAACAGTTTAAGCCGCAAAAAAAAAAAAAAAAATGATTTGACATCGCTCACAAGAACACCAAGATGTGCCTTCCAACTGATCGTTTACTTCGTCGTTTTCGATTTCGCTATCCTCAGGATTAGGAACACATTCTGGCTCAAAACGGTAAGGTAGAAGATCAGCCATGACCTCGAGTAAAACAAATACACTTGCCAAGACAAAATCTCTTGATCAAGATGACGCCACGCTTGGCGGCCTAGTCCGACCTGGCCGCTGAGCATTTGTTTCAAAATGGCGGCTGCCGATGCCGGCTTCTTTGGAGACAAATTTCTTGGGATGGAATGCACTTTAGAAGCTGAAACCTCGGTGAGTAACTTTAAACTCAATATATGGGGTGATGTCAAAAAAATACACTTTTTGGAGTGACCTTCTCCTTTAAATTTTGGCCGCAAAATAAATTGTTGGAACTTTAAACTATTTTTCCTTGAATAAGTTCACCCAAAGGTATCTTTTGGCGAAATAGAAGAAAAATCGATTTTTTTGTGAGTGTCTTCCGATTCGCGACATTTCTCAGAAAATCACTCTTAAAGTCCCTTATATTTTCCGAATACGGTTCGACCAAGCTTGTGTGACAGAGAGTTTTGTTCTCCTTTAATCCACAACCAGAACCTATGACAAATTATAAAATAGAGAATGGATACAAGGTTTTGGTACAAAACACATGCTATGCTAGACCAAGTGAAAGGAGACAAGGAGGTTACACTGAATCCGATAACAGGCTAAATAAACGTTGCACGGCAAAGCCTTGCGAAGCCATGAAGACTGAACATACTACCGAAACAGGTAGACCGCGAATTCAAAGACAAGAGTGACAGTTGATTGTGGCGCCAAACGTTAACGATTTCGGTCACGTGGCTTTGTTTGTCAAATCGAAAAGTTGAACGCACATGGTCACATTCCTTTCTCCATGTTGTTCGCAGTTTGGAGTTTGGGAGTCAACCATTTTCGTGGAAGCCCCAAATACTTCAACTGAAAGTTTTCTTTTACATTCCGCAATGATGGAGCCTAAAATGTTTCCCCTAAAGCTTTCATGTTTGGATTTCCCGCGAATTAGAGTTCGCCTTTTGCTGTTTACAGAATACGCCATTGTTAAATCACGCACTGGAATGTGACCACATGCGTTCACCTTTTTCGTCTGACAAACAAAGCCACGTGACCAAGATCGTAGACGTTTGCCGCTGAAGTCAACCGCCATGCTTGTCTTTGAATTCGCTGTCTACCTGTTTCGGTAGAAAATTCAAATTAAATCAAAATAGAACCCAAATGAACCTAACAAATTGAGCGATAAAATAACAAAATACGCTCACCCTGGCGGCTGGACGCCTAAAGGACACTAAAAGAAAGATGAACAAAATCAGAAGTTGACATACGAATTTCACTAAACAACACGCCACGCTCTTTTTACTTTGCATGCGCATGCGAGTGCATATTCCGTCCCAGGGTCACCTGTGCGCCTAAGGAACCCACCGTCACACTTGGCTATAAAGGATTTGAGATCACTGATTGCTCTATCTTAGTAAATGACCCCGAAGTAACTGAGTCGTGTAATAACGGCCAATTGTTTCCATTTCTTAGGCACCTCTGGGACTATCTAGAGATTATCAAAGACGAAAGAATGGTTGGTACATACTGTGGCCAGAGGACTGGGAGGAATATTCTATTAACTGGAGACCAGATATTGATAAAATTCCACTCAAACAATATCAGACAAAAAAGGGGATTCCTGATACATTTCACTGCTGGTCCACAGGGTAAGTACTTTTACCTAATTTCTAATGTTTGTTGTATTATAAAGAGGGCAATTGAGTATTTTTGTAACAATAAACAACTGTTAACAGACCTGTATATCGAGTGTAACATGGCTTAGTAGCTACTTAAATCACTGTGAAATCTGTGAGGTAAACTCTGAAATCATTTGCAGCTGTATTATTTAACGTATCAGTGCTAGCGGTGTTATAGCTGTAAACATAAATAAACAAAAGCTCCATTTGCATAATGGAGGATATATATTTGTCTGTGGACACTATCTGTTCCGAGAAGCGACCATTTTTCTGTAGAGTGTAGCTCGAGGAAAACTGTGAACTTTGAGAATCAGATAATGTCCAAGGACAAATATTCGAGCATATTTCTGCGCTACAAAGAGGCTATTGTGTTTATTATCGTTCAAATTCTTCGCAGCACAAGCAGTTTTAAAAATTGGGAAATATATTAACAATTTTTTGCCGAAGGCGAAGTGAACAATGGTGAATATTCACTGAGACAAAGTCGAGGTGAATCAGATTCACCAGAGTTCACTGAGCTTGGAGTGAATAATTGTTTTAGTGTAATTTTCAGAGGTGAATAACAGGAACTACAGAATAACAGACTAAAACATCAAAACACAGACGCAATTGTTCGTGTGCATACAAGTATGCAGTCGTAGTTTTAACAATAAGTATGTACATCGATTGTGACTCAATTTACTCATCGAGTTCGGCAGTAAAACGAACGAGCAAAACACTACAAAAAATAAATTCATCCAGTTTGTTTGCTTTCTCGTTGTTGTCTTCATTTAGAGTTAATTGTCATCATCGTCTAAAAGTGAGTAGTTTTAGTTTTTGATGAAAAATAAATTTTGGTCATTCTGACCTGCTGGCGTTAAACGCAACAACTGCGTTTACAATTCTTAAGGACGTTTGCGCCCATATGCTATTGCGTATGGTGCGCACGCTATTTATTAGACACGCGTGTGCCACTTCATGTATTTCAAGCGCGCGCATTGAGTCGAAAACTCAACAAAATATAGAGCTGAAGATCTTTACGTTGGCACCGCGGAAATACGTTTTTTGGGACGCGATACAGTATTTTACGGGTCAGCGGTACACCTTAACAAAACTACAAAATGCCGGCAATTTTAAGTTGTTTTCGCACCGAGTCTTGACGACAGCGAAAAAAGCACAAAACTTAGAGCGCACACTGTAAACTTAGCTTTCAAATTCCGCTCATTTGTTGGATAGTTCTTGGTTAATATTATATATTGTGCCAAAACTAAACTGACCTTGCACACGGTATGAAATTGTTGTTGTTTCGTGAGAGTTACGCTCGCAAGCAGCGAGTCAGTGGTATGTTGAGCGCTACGGCTAAAACCAGGCAGCTTTTGTGTGGCAGTGGCGGCGATCTGAGGACACCAACTTCTCAAGTTTGTAGAGCTGGTGGGTATGAATCGATATGTCAACGGCATTTCGATCGCATTCATCGGGAAGACGACAAAACATGCTCGCATCCGTCCACTTGGGGGCACTCGCATAAGTAAAACGGTCCTCTACCGAATTATAGAAGGTACAACCTGGCTGAAGCAGTGCTTTGTATAAATCTGGGACACGTTGCTGCAGCAGGTGTAGGACTGAAGCCCCCAAAGGCTTAAAAAAGTTGGTTTCCATTCGAGGAGGCACCGAGATATGTTTTATTACAAATATTCAATTTAATGATACTGTACTTCTGGAAGACTGGCGAAAATAAAATATTCCATTTTATATTTATTTTTGTTTCTTTGTCTTTTCTCATGATTTCGAATTATTAAAGTCATTTATTTTATTTTAGCGGCTCAAAAGTGTGAAAATTGCTTTAAACTAGTTGCAAGGGTGTTGGAGTTTGAGGGTTTCAGAGATAAAAAAAAAACAAATACTCACAAGAGGCATGGAATCTGATCATCTTTAGCGGGGAGAAGCATGTACGTACAAGGAAACGAGTCTTGAATCTTTTGTAAAACTTGCATTTACTTTCAACATGTAAAACAGTAAGCTTGTAAACAAAAAGACCTCAAGCAAGGAAAAATGTTGTCAATGAACCGAATACATTATTCACTACAGCAAAAAAAATCACAGTATTTCTACTCTCTTCGCAAACATCACCATTTTATAGCCCTCTTCAATCTTTAATGATACGTGTGAATGAAATCAACAAGTGTTTTATTTTGACTACGAACAGACAGTACAAAAAATATTATTTAACCCGTTCCGAAAGGCGCAGAATACCAGAAAGGTGATCATGAGAAACGTCAAACAAGCCAGTCTTTAAAGACAAAATTCTTATTGTTTGACGAGGGCGAATTATTTCTACTAAAGAACAAGCGATATTAAGTTTATTTCGGCGCAAACTTAATAAGTGAGTGAATATTTTCAAAAAACAAAACTTACATGTGCTTCTATCACTTCGCGCAAATTACACTTAAAATCTAGCCGGTCTTCAAACTCCTTGCAAAAGCCTCACACAGAACCAATCCTCTGCTCTGATTGCATACCCATCGTTGTTTTTGATAATCCTGAAGAGGACAACTGTAGCAACACTATCGACGCTTTGTCAGCTCGGCTCGATTCAGCAACTGTACATTACACCACACAAAATGACTTTCTTGGCTTTCCTGTACCGCTATTCATTGCGAACATTTTGTTAAAAATGTTAAAAAGTGTTAAAAACCGATTTAGGAGGTCAAACCTACAAAAAAACGAGAAGTATCAAGGATTTCTCGTTCTTAAACCACGAGAATACCGATCCTTTCGTCGATCGATTCGAAGGAAGACAGGCTGATGGTGATGACCACTGACCAGTTTATACTGTGACGTGAAAAAGCGTATTTCCGCGGTGCCCTTTACGTTAACTTGGTGTGCGACTATTTTTGTTGGATGTTCGGTGACCCGTAGTTTTTTTCGGCAGATCACTTCCTTTTCAGATTATTTTCATTATACTAAAAAGCAAAAAAAGTTTGTATGTGGGAAGTTTGAATTATTTCTCATGACTATTCACATGGGGTCGAATTGGTACATGGATACAGGTGTGCGTGACTTAGAAATTGCATTTTTAAGGCTTATTCTATCTGACTTAACGGCATACGTGGCAAAGATCTCTCAAATAGACCTATATATGCTGTGTTAAAGACACAACCTAGATATGATTCTTCAACTGAAATATATGCCGATAGTAATGAATCTGGCCAGAATTGCTTTGAGTGACTGAAAATCCTAGAAATGTTATGGTCTGTGTTACGCCTTGTCTCCAAAACGAGTTCAGTGACCCCCGATGTTTTCTATGCTATTAATATAATCGTATCATTTTCTACATGCAGTCAAAGTTTAAAGAAAAATCTGTACATGGGAATTTTTGGGCGCGAACGTCCTTTAGAGCCTTGAATGCGAGTTTCTGAAACATTTTTGGTCCAAGGGCGACAGCAGTCATTTTGAAAATTCTCCATTCTTTCAAATATTCTGGACTTGAAGTGATGTTTTTCAAATAAATGAGGACTTTATTTAACAACTGTCTGCCATTTTTACTTGCCGAGATGGCAAAGATGGCAAGCTTAGTAACTAAGCGGGGTAAATGTAATGTCTTATACCCCATTCACACCAACTAAACATGTTTAATTAAACCAGGTTTAGAAAAATGAAAACTATTAAAGAAAAACTGCAACTCACGCTTTTATGCAGGATTCAGATGAACTTGAACATGGTTTTTAATTCGTGCTGAATTTGAAGTAAAAAAACACCAGTAAGCAGCTTTTATAAAGAAAACAATTTTAAACCGTGTTTAACTAAACAGCTTTTAAACATGTTTAAGTTTTGGTGTGAACGGGGTATTAGTGTAATTATTCAGGTAATTATATAAATCCTCGCGCTTTCATTGGCCGAGAATGGTGTCATACTCCGCTATAATCACCTCCGGCGAGGTGATTACAGCTGGAGGACAAGTTTTCAAAATGGCCGCCTCGCGCTTTGCTGAAGAGGAAATTAGTTTAATGAAAGAAAATGCCATTCTGAGGAATACCAAACACGCCACAAAGTTCGAAATGACATTGTGCTAAACGTAACTAAGAAACCATTTAAATTCCTGTGAAAATTTTGTTTATGTCGACATGCATGAATAAATCAAAACAACTGTTAATTTTCGCAACACTTTCATAATAATAATAATAATAATAATAATAACTGATAATAATAATAATTTTGTAATTTAAAATATAATAAAAATTTTGTTACGAAAAATTGTGGCGTGACTTGCGTCACTTGGAACATTCGAGTGTATGCTAATTTGATCTAGAAGTTTCGTGCATATTTAATTGGCCTGGTCACGGTGACTAAGTAATTTATTTTAGTCGTTTATGTCTGCTGCTGTAAATAGTTTATATTGTAATGATACTTTATTTAGTATAGCCGGAACGTTCTAGAACGTTTTGCTTTAAAGTATATAAGTAAATCGCTGTAGTGTTTAGATGGTTTTTATCCCAGGAGTGTTTGAGGTTTTATTTCCCAGGAGTTTTACAGTAGTGTTTCATGAAGTGTGACGAAGGTCGCGTGTAATCGACAGAGGTCGTGTTTGTGAAGTGTAACAGAGGTTACGTGGATATTTGGCAAGAGGCCGTGTGTTTAAAGTCAAGTGTAGTTACAAGCCTAGCGTGTGCTTGTTGAGAAGTCCTGTGTGGAAATACTGCGTTCGTGTGGATTAAATATACCCTGTTGTGTTTCCAAGATCCCTGTGTTCTGATTAGACTGCAAACTATACCCACCACTAAAAACATTCGAACTTGCAACAAATTTATTTCACATAATCAGTAAAAATACAAAATGAAAAAACGAAATTTAGGAACTCTAAAACAAGTAGTATGCTTATAGAAATACAAATACTAATACTAATACTAATTCTAATAATAACAATGATAGTTATTAAAAAAATTATCATTTCCTATAAAACATGTATTTAAGAAATAGAAAACATGTACCGTGTTTCGATCGAGTTATACAAACACGAGTGGAAGTTTGGGAGAACGAGCAATGCTGTGGGAACACGAGCCGCAGTCGAGTGTTTCCACAGCTTTTTCGAGTTCTCCCAAACTTTCACGAGTGTTTGTATAACTCGATAGAAACACGAAGAACATGTTTCCTATTTCTTTTAGAAAACACCACGACGAGAAAAAAGAAAACAACTTGATAGCTTTGGATATCAAAATGTAAATTCTCTTTGCTCGCGCCATCACTACGTCAACAGCGCGCGCTAGTTCTGTGTCTCCATCGAGTTATACAAACACGATTTTTAACCAATCAGCGCGCGTGTTTTCTTAGGACTGTTTTCTAAATTAATATAAATAATAATAACAACAACAATAATAATAATAATAATTATAATAATAACAATATTAATCTATCTATAACAAAACTCTCGATCGTGATTGGTTTTCCGCGCGCCTATTTGTCACGTAATAGGCTCGCGATCACGTGAGTGCCCAATTACAGGTGTCCGATTTGATCTTTTTGTAATCGGACACCTGCAATTGGATACCCACGTGATTTTCACGTCAATTACGCGCGTTTTAATGGCTTCCTTAGTAATGCTTTCTACAGTTTTCAAAACTTAGGAAAAGTGCTACGGACGTTTTCGCTCAAAAGAAGTTCTCAAAAGACATTTTTAGTTCCGAATTTGTTATAGATTACTAATCATAATCATCATAATAATAATCACGATGGTCAGTTGGTAGGGCTTTTCCTCCCGCAACTATAATAAATTCAATATTTGGGTCACAGAGGACAACTTTATATTTTAAATGAAGCAAGACTTTAGCACGTCTTAATTTTAGAAATTTTTTTATATTTTTACCACTGGAAAGGTATTTTTGACTTTTCTGGAAAATGTGATGACGTAAATGACACCTATTTTTAGTAACATCGTTAAATATTTGAAAAGCAGTGTTCAAAACGGTACAGGCATTTTTGTCACAGAAAAACAATATTTACAGTGAAAACCCCATCTCAATCGAATAAAACGGCGTAGAGTTACAGGTAATTCAAGAGAAATTCAAATTTCCAGCCGCATGACCATATATGGTCAAATTTAAGGGGGTTTTAAACGCGAAAACAATGAATGTATTCGCAACGGAGAAAAGACAAAGCTGCATAGGATCAAAGTTGTAGTTGTTTTTCTTTGACATATGTGGTGCTTGACGCGTATTTCATTACGAAATTCGTCACTATGACATCATGATGGCGTATTTCGTGATGAAATAACGTCATAGCACAATATATGTCAACTCAAAAAACTACAATTTTGATTTTATGTCGATTTGTCTTTTCTCCGTTGCGAACACATGCATTGTTTTCGAGTTTAAACCCCCTCAATTTTGACCATATATGGTCATGTGGTGCGAAATTTGAATTTCTTCAATTATCTGTAACTCTACGACATTTTATCCGATTGAGATGGGATTTTCACCAGAAATCAAAGAATTCTATGTAGAAAACTACTATCAAGGTTTTACTATTTCGTTCCTAAATTTTCTTTCTAATACCAAATTTGGACGTCATATATGATGTCAAAATAGCAGTCACATAGGATGAAACAAAAGCCAATAAATAGGTAATTTATCAATCTACTTGCCTGCCAAGTTTCGTTACATTCGATGGAACTTACTTCTGTCTATGGCCTATAACTCTTAGTTTTGGAAGGAACAGGGAGGAAAAGCCCTAGGAACCGACCACCGTGTAATCATAATCAATGTTATTTAGTGAGGGTAACACTTAACAGCAAATCATTTCCGGATTGAATTGGAGTGTTTGGTTTTTGTTTTTTATTTACCTAACAAAATGGTTTTACAACAAATTTTGACCACTGTGATGACCCGTATCGTTGTCGATAAGAGTACAGACTACACTAAACCACATTCGATTTGTTTTTTTTACCACAATATCAAAGATAACGAAAAAGATCTTTGTCAAAATTTGTTGACAATTGAAAACACTGACTCCGACCTGAAAGTGCAAGGGCAGCATTGTGCAAATGAGCTACTTGTCGTCAGACTTTCTTTTCAAAAACTTTTGCAAACTCGCTCAACATGCAGAAGCAATAAGGAAACAATTGCTTGGGAAAAGAGTAATGACCCGTACTCGTTGTCTATAAGAGTATAGACCACGATAAACCACATTTCGATTTGTTTTTTTACCACAATATCAACGTGCGTTATTTGTACTCTACGAAGTGCAGTTGGATATGGTAAATTTTCACTTCGCCTTGGGCGAATAATGTTAAATATAATGAGCTTTTCAACCAATCAGAATGTCCAATCCTTTTATTCACCTCTGGAAATTACACTAATCTCGTATGTTCTCCAATTTTAGCAATGGAATGTTGATAAGTCACGTGACCCGTTAACACCAATCGCCTGCAAGAAAAAATATTGGACAGATTATAACAAGTAATATTTAAGTAAATTTCAACCCTTGCAGTCTCTTAAAATATTATATTGTGTTTCTTTTTTTGGTTTTGGTTTGTGAGCCTTAAAGGAAGTGGAACTGGGACTCATAACATCATGACATCATATGACGACTAAACGATGTCACAATTACTAATGTTCACCATCTGTTTTTGTTTATTTTTGACAAATACTCTTTGCAGCAATCATTACACAAGACAATTTAAAGCGTTACAAATTATTATTCTACAAGACAGAAAAAAAGCAGCTATATATCAAAATGCCCACACAACACTCCATACAGAAGGCAGATCTTGGCAACAAATAAGGAGCGAATTACTACAGGAAATCTACAAAAGGTTTTTTCCAGAATTGCATCCCATCTTTTCCTTATAGTTGCCAACTTCCCATTTTGTTTTGCTATATATTTTTCGGTTTTCAAAAGCAGAGTATTGCCATCTTGAGTTTTAAAACTCTTTAAGAAATGTCATTGTGAGGATAATCGTGGAGTTAAGTCTTTATACTATCCAAAATGTCAATAAAAAAAAAAATATGAAGTATTTGGGTCCAATAATATTAAGTCATTTAGTTTAAAGACTTTCAAAAAATACATTAGAAATAGGGATTTAAGCACCTTAATTGACGTGGGCAGTGCGTGCAAATGTCATCTATGTTCAACTTGTATATAGTCTTCTTTTGATACATACATATATATATATATATATATATATATATATATATATATATATATATATATATATATATATATATATATATATATATATATAGAAAGTTAAAAAGAGAAGCGAGGACGGACAACTTCTGATGTAAAAAATGAGCTAAATATTAAAAAAAATTTAATAAAACGTTTCGGTCAAAGACCTTCTTCAGTTCTTCGGTACGTTTTAATACATTTTTAATTCTTAGCTCATTTTTTACGTCAGAAGCTGTCCGTCCTCGCTTCTCTTTTTGACTTTCTACAATCGTTCATGATGTGAGGTTTGGACTAGGAATCTTGCTGATCCTCCTGACGTGGTGACACCTTTGTTGGCCTGAGATACTCGCTAACAGTTGTTCATATATATATATATATATATATATATATATTTATTTATTTAATTGTCTTTATTTCACTGGTTTCAGTTTAATTTGAGCATATATATATATATATATATATATATATATATATATATATATATATATATATATATATATATATATATATATACTCAAATTAAACTGAAACCAGTGAAATAAAGACAATTAAATAAACACAAGTGAAACTCTTTCTAGAACCGATGTGTTAACCACTACACCATCAAGACAGCCACGCTAATGCGTAGCCGAATTTACGGTTTTATGGCTCACGGGACTCCCCAGACAATTTCTTCGAGTTCACAATAGTCACTGGAAGGTGTTAACACCTTTTTGATACTATATATACTCAAATTAAACTGAAACCAGTGAAATAAAGACAATTAAATAAACACAAGTGAAACTCTTTCTAGAACCGATGTGTTAACCACTACACCATCAAGACAGCCACGCTAATGCGTAGCCGAATTTACGGTTTTATGGCTCACGGGACTCCCCAGACAATTTCTTCGAGTTCACAATAGTCACTGGAAGGTGTTAACACCTTTTTGATACTATATATACTCAAATTAAACTGAAACCAGTGAAATAAAGACAATTAAATAAACACAAGTGAAACTCTGAAAATTGTCCTGAACGGGATTTGAACCCGCGTCCTCGGCTTTCTAGAACCGATGTGTTAACCACTACACCATCAAGACAGCCACGCTAATTCGTAGCCGAATTTACGGTTTTATGGCTCACGGGACTCCCCAGACAATTTCTTCGAGTTCACAATAGTCACTGGAAGGTGTTAACACCTTTTTGATACTATATATACTCAAATTAAACTGAAATGGACGTGTAGTAGTAGAAGACTTAGGACCAGAGGGTAGTCTCGCTGGTGTTAACCCTCTTCCTGGAAATTGTCCTCTCCTCTTAGTCAACTTAGGAGAAGTTTCGAGTGACATTGATTCAGTATTACGTAATCCACAAGAGGAACTTAGACATGCGGGGAGTGGCTTATTGCATAGAGAGGTTGTGACAGTTGGGGAATCTACTCAGGGTTCTGCGATCCACGGGGCTGGGTTCGATACAGAACACGAGCTACGTGAAAATGGGATGCCCGCAGATAATCCCAGAAACTACTTAGGAAATGGGGCTGTATTCGAAGGAAATCGTAATGTGGTGAATCTTTCGAAAAGAGTACTTACTGAAGCGGAAATATCCCTTCTATCAAAGGGACTGAAGTTTTGCCCAACACCTGAGAAAATTGATGTTTACCACTTACGGAAGGATATAAAAGAGTACATTAGACGAATTAGACTTAAGGAATATTTTTATTCTGACGAAGCCGTTGACGGGGATTTTTCGGAAATGCCGGCATTTAGAAAAAAATCTGGATGGACTCCTGAACGGAACAGAGAAATAGCCTTGGAGGCGTATGTGGAGGCGTTGGAGAACAGGATTCTGCGAAATGACTTTGAGACACCATGTCAGCGAAATCTTACGAGGGATGAGCAAAGGGCCTTAGAGAACTTGCGAAATTACGCAGACATAGTTATTAAGCAAGCGGATAAAGGGTCAGCTGTGGTTGTGATGGACAAGGAGGTCTACATAAGGGAGGCAATGCGTCAGCTAGGTGATCAGGAGGTTTATACGTCATTGGATGAAGATCCGACCAGGAACATGGTTGAAGAAATTAACGATAGAATCCGGGAATGTTATGAAAAAGGGCATATTGACAAGGGAACGCGGGATTACCTTTTGGCGAATGAAAAATCGAAGCCTGGGAGGTTTTATCTCTTACCGAAGATACATAAGCCAGGATGTCCGGGGAGACCGGTTGTGTCGGGATGTAATACCCCTACGGAAAGGATCTCCGAGTTTGTGGATCATGTTTTAAGACCGTTGATACCGGAGATGGGTTCATACATTAAGGA
>JAHPZR010056284.1:27500-30000 GCA_019787425.1 Platygyra sinensis | reverse complement strand
CTTAGTTATTGCTGATTTGATTCCATTAATAAAAATTTGGGGGAGTTGTAACAGCGTAGAATGAAAAATTATATTATCGGCAGGGGCTAATCTACAAACATACATTGGGGTATTGTTGTAAAATGGGGTTGACAAGCCGTAAACGACTCCTGCGGTTCTTGACATTTGTACATTAGCAGTTCTCTGCTCGGTAGCTTAACCTTTCTTTTTGCTTCACTCGTGTTTATGGGGGACACTTAATGCTGAGTTATAAGGAGAAATTTTAAGTAAAGTTGAGCCGTTAGCCCGTGTTGTAGCTGAGATTTTTAGAGGTCATAGGTCTGCGTGATTTCCGCTGTAATCGGCATGTCGCCTCGAACCTCTGTAATTTGCCATGTGTTTAAGCATTGTTTAGGCTCAATTCTATAGATTACAAGATATGTTTTTAGTCTCTAAACTTGTTTTTGTCTTCGCGGAACTAAATTTGAGATTTTCCGTGAACGTGTTGCTTATTTGTATTCTATATTGTGACGCCGAGGCCGGCTGTTTGATTAGAACTGTTCGCAAGTACAGTATATTGACTGTCACGGATGACATATCTGTCCTCGTGCGTTTTTCGTCTCAGACGCCTTAGCTTTACTTCTAGAAAGCTTTACGTTTGTCTAGAGCAGTTCTTATGTTTCTTGCAGCTATCTAATAGAGCTTTTGTTTCTCAAGTAAGGTTTATTCCTCCGTTTGGTCGTTCGGACACTACATAAATTCAAATGTAGCTGTTTACGCGCAAGTCTGTTGACTGTTTTGCGTGTTGTATATGCCGCTATTCGGCATTCGGAAAGTATAAGTATAAGTATAAAAGACTTGCTGTTTTCTGTGGAAGTTGGCTCATAAATATCAGAACTTTCGTTGGATTAACTTTCCTCGTTTTCCGCCATTATTGAAAAGCTTTCGTGTGACATGCCTGTGGCTTATAACAATAGAAGACCACAGCTCTCTTATGATTGGCTGTTTTAAAAGAAACCCGCGAAAGCCTCAGTGGGAGATGATTCTAAAAATAAAAAGATACGGGAAAGGGTTGACTCAGAGGGTCTGTATGGAAGATGGAAGCTCCAGGTAATGGGCTCCTGATTATCGGTAATAACTTAGCCATTTCTGCGGAACAGCTTGTTAAGCCAATATTAGTCAAGGAAAATAGAAAACGATTCCTGTCGCTTAAATAACGCAATTTTCATGTTTTCTTGCTTATGTCATTTAATGAGCTGTGTTTAAAAACAGGTTTCAAGATTGTGTGTGCGATTTCGAGCGAAAATTTTGTACCGCTCACTTAGTTGTACTGTAAACAGTCTCCACTGACATTCTAAATTACAGATTTGAAGTCGACCAAGTGTGTGAACATGTTCCATTAAAGTGCTTATTCAACTGATAATCTTTTATAAATTCCTCTCACTCTATTGGGATATTGAAATCACCTATTTTCTGGCATGAAAAACATTTTACGCAGAACAATGAATGTTTATAAATACGGCAAATGAATTTGTGGTAAGCTCCTGTGAAATGAACATCTTGAGGCGCGCTATATCGCTAATTAAATTTATTCATTTGGCCACCTGACATTGTGCAAATGCTACATCTAAGTTATAGTGAAACCGATTTTTATATTTAACAGTTACAGTAGTTTTTGTAGTATTTGTTGGTCGAACTGCAAGTTTATTTATAACATTAGTAACGATGATATGATACCGTAAAGTTGGTATGGGGATATTTTAAATGCGGTCAGAGTAAAACAAGGATTGCCGACGGTGGACTGCGGACTACGGACTGGGTGTAAAACGTGCACTGTCTATTTCAAGGCATAGCTAACACGGCGTTATCTATTAGAAGGATTTAAGTTGATCAAACTTCATGGTCTCTTGTGACCGAAGAAACGGTAAGATGATACTTTCGAGTATAAATAATGTGCGAGCCTATTTTGTGAGCCACTGCGTTTGTTTTTTGTTTTTTGCTTTTTTTTTTTTTTTTCTTTTTTAAGTTTTTGATTTAACGTCTTATTCTTTTACTCAGTATTAAAATGCTACACTTGGCTGCAGAAACAAAAGTTTTCGATTTTCTTTCGTACGTTAAATTCCGCGCAAGTAGTTTTTGTCTGTATCAAATTTAATTTCATCAAACGGCTTATGGTTTCAGATGTAAATGAATTTGAGTTTCCTTCGCAAATTTTCGTATCAAAATATTGATATTAACAGGGAACTTTCAAGTGAGGCGAAGTTTAGGTAATTATCAAGATGATAGATATATCGAGAACATTAAACAAGCACCGCGACGATAGATTCGTGATTTACTTTTTTTGTCTCCCAGGACTCCCAGTTGTCCGTTGTTTTGTCCCTCGGCCGGGAAACCAGGCTCTTACTTTTTTTTTTTCAAATAGTTCGCCTACAAACTCGAACAACTGGACGGCTTCTTATTACGAGCAATTCAAAAGTTGGGGGATAAAACACATCCGCCCGTTGAAACAGGTTGAAAGTAA
>JAHPZR010056284.1:7500-20000 GCA_019787425.1 Platygyra sinensis | reverse complement strand
TGTATGAAATTTGAATGATAAATAACCTATAGAAACTTGTGGTCTATTGCTTAAATGTAGCAGCCCTCGTAACATATAATGTGATTGGCTTGCTACCCACAGTACCCAAGCCAAAAACAAATGACCAAACAATTGAAACAATGACTTAGACTTAAAAACAATAGAAGCTGTTTACAATACCAAACAAAAGCAGGTTATGAGAGCTGCTACACTACCGTGTCTTTTCCTTTCGGTTTTAGTACTATACTGACGTTTGCGGCAAAAGCATCCTTAGCTATAATAAACTAGAGCAAAGTGTCCAATTATGAATATCATTTGACAAGCTACTTACTTGTAAAAGTTTCACTGTTTAAACTGTGTCAAGACCATAACCCAACGTACCGAAAAACACAATCCTGCTCTTTCTGTGGTAGGGATGGTAAACTGTTATAGGGGACTCCGGGGTTTTTTTACGGATAATACGCGCAGCCATTTCACCCGTTGCTTGAAATTGTTAATATTGAGCAAGCCGTAAAAGTTTTTCCCTGTTAGCACGCTCTTTGCAATTTGAAAATATAATTAATACAAATGCAAATTAAATTGGTGATATTGCCAAAGAAATAAAGATAGAAATAAAACAAAACCACTTACCTTAATTCAAACCAAAGCAAGACAAATTCCTCACTCTGTTCACGGTAGTATTGAGTGAATAAACTTAATTAGCGAATGCGCGCGCTGCAAGTTAGCGAACGGGAGAAGATGTTCATTTCACATCAGTTTGTCAATCAGTCCTCCTCGTTATGCCCTCTACGTTCATCGTTCAGACTTCAAATTATCCGGGATACACAACTTTTTCACAATAGAAGCTAAGGTGAGTGATTTTTATACGTTATCTAGAGAAAGGAGAGTACAAAGGGGAGTTTAAAAGCCTGAGGACAATTTGAAGCATGACGTAATTTGCATATCTCAGTACTCAACAATGATTAAAACTGTGTCGGTCAGTATTTCCGCGATGGCTCGTAGCCACGTAAAATGGATAAAATAAATATTTTTTTCGATATTGGAACTGATAATTGAGTTCCTATGTTCTGGAGGATTTCCAAAATACTTTGATTTGGAAAAAGGAAATCGAGTTCGTGTTATGAAGAATGTTTACAATTGAACAACAAAATGATTCGTATCAGTTCAAGATTTCTCCAGAAATTATTTATTAATATTTTTAACATGTCTTGAGACGTAGGGTGTTTGTACCATATAAACGAGAAACATAGAAATAACTTTATTTAGACGACAGGAATAGTTTTCTTTTCATTCCTCTCAATTAACATCTGCCGTATTTGCTCGACCTGTTAACGGGCTGGTCCTCAGCAATGGTTAAACTGTTCAGACTGTCACTGGTGCCATAATTAACTTATGTCCACCGTTAAATTTCTCCCGTTTTATTTTCAAGGGAGTCATTTATTCAATAAAGAAACTGTGTTTAGGGTAAATGGCAAGTTCCTAATCGAGATAACAATGGAGATATTAGCCTCCTAATTTGCAATAAATTTGCGACTATTTAAAGCGACGTAAACATAACTTGGAGCCTCTTAGCCGTTGGTCGTTCAAACTTATAATTTCCCGAAATTATATTGATATATAGGACAAACACAGATAGTTCTTTATTTCTCTTGCAAGAATTGTGGAGAAATTAAGATGGCAGGATCAGGATTGATCTAACTAGAACTCCTTCGATCAGCCATAACGGCGGGCCGCCAAGGTCACTCGAAATCGATCTTCTCGATAGTACCCAAAGTAAAAAGAATTGGAACTTTTTAGCATCCATTTCGTAGTTAGGACTCTAAAACAAGACTGCATGCCAAATTTCAGCAAAATCTGCGAGGTAGGGTGGCCGCGACTTTCTTATATAGCTCGAAAATAACTGAGTATGACTCTTAACATGTTTTATTTATCGTAAAAAGGCGCCTAGCATCATAATATTAGTCATCAAGAGAGTTAAAATGAATTCTATTCTTTGAATGGAATTCCTGTCTTTTGTTAAGACCATGAGGCGATATTGTGAATAGTTGGGCACTCCACCAAGCTTCCTTTGTAATCAGAAATTTATCAACTTGCGTGCAATCGTGGCTAATTTGGTCAATGCATTGAAAAGAAAAATCTTGAAGTGAATGTGGAATGCTATTGAAGTGAACTGCGACTTCACAAGATTTCTTATTAGTGACCATAGATGATTTATGGTTTCTGAATCTGACTTTGAATTCTGTGGTTGTAGAACCAATGTACTGGAATTGGCATTTTTTCCAAGTGCAGAAAGGGCTTGTCTCAGTCAGTTCAAACAGCGGGATGTTTCACTTGTGATAAAACTAGATGCGATCTTCGTAAGAACTTCTTTGTTAACTCTGAAATTTTTTCTAGCGCACAAACCGGTAAAACGTATTTTGTTTGGCAGAAACTTTCTTGTAATTCATCGAATGTGATTTATTTGGTTCATTACTACGGAATTTAAGGTTAGATTTAGGAATCACAAATCCGCTATGAAAACTAACAAAAAAACCTGCGAAGTCGCAATACACTTTACTAGAACACCGCACGTGTTATCGGACTTTACATTTCAATGTATTGACCAAATTCAAACCAGTATGTCCGAAAACACTGAAAATTTACTAATCACGAAAGAAGCATACTGGAGTGCGCAGTTATTTTCCCTTTCACCTTTTGGGTTAAATAAAGACAAGTTTCATTCAATGAATCGCATTCACTATACTTAATTTTAGCGGACTTTCGAGCAATATGTTGCAATTTTCTTGAGGCATTGATAATTTTTTAACTAGTAGTTTTGTATTTACGCACTATTAAATAATACTACTCCTTAATTGTGGTTGTTTCAGCGCTCAGGGGCCACCTCTGGGGATTCTGTTATTTTTGTACTACCTGATTCATTCAAACGCTCTCAGTAGAATATTACTCTTTGTTTAATAGCCCTTCTTAGGGATTTTGTTAGCTTTCGAATGTATGCGATGATTCAGAGGCCCTTTTTGAGGAACCTGTTGCACTGTGGCAGTTACGTAATTCAAAGTCCCGATCAGGACTTGGCCGAGCGGAGGTCTGCATCTGGTAACCGGCAAAACTAAAAAAATAAACCCCGTGCGGAGCAAGAACCGCGCCGGTCTATGGCCGCGCGGTTTCAAAAAAAAGTAAACCCTGTGTAAAACAAGAACCGCGCTCGGCTTATGGCAGCGCGGTTAAAAAGCTTCCAATCATATTGTTCTTAACGACGGATTCCGCTCAAAGTTCGAGCAATAAGTGCAAAAATTATTTGCTAAAGATCTACTCACAGCGCATCAAATTTTTGAATACTGTTTAAAACCTCACCCTGTAGTTTATTTCTCCTGGTGACCCAGCGATGAAATCCCCAAGCATTCTCGAGAAATTTAATGTCAAACCTCTTGAGAATGCTTCATGCGTGTGTTATTGTGTTTTCAACTAATGCGAAACGTGCGATTCAATTGAAATATGTATAACTTCAAGTTTAATTATCTCTCGCGGGGTCAGCTTGTGAGCTTTAATCTTGATGAAATCTGCTTACCATGCTATAAGGCTTTTTTGGTAACTTCATTTTTGCCATTATTGCTCGAATGTTGGTCAGAAATCATCTTTACATGCGATAAAAAATATTCCTCTACAACAGTGGCTTGTGTATTAGGATTGTTCAACACGTAATTCCTAGAGTGGAGTGATCTGGCACAGCTCCTTACAGACCACTAACTATCACAGTTTATCTGTTCATATGAATGTTCATGATTCTGTATCACAAAGACCATCTTTGGATAGTTCTCTCAGCATTCATAAAACAAATGCTTAAATACCCAAAAGAAAACTAAATTTTCGTTTGTAAGTTCTCTAAGCAACAAGCATGTAGTACACGGGTTATTGTCTATCTGTTTACTGGAATGGCTGAAATGGCACTTCCTATTGGGGTAACTGAGGGAAGACTGGATATGGCATCCTATAGGGCATCGTATTTGCCCTCTAGAACATCATGGGTACCGCAGGTGGAGTTAAGCCGGTCATTGGTAATGGCAGCATACCGCACTGGTTTACAGGTGGCGCAGGTATATACTGTACTGGCGGTGGTATTCCAACCTGGTTTATCTCGGTAGGTGGTCCTGCACTAATCTCTCGTACGTAAGTTGGGTTCCTAGTTGGGTCCCTTTGACCCTCAATCAGGCCTTCGATCGCCTCAAAGAACCGAGGTGTGTTTTTGTTCCGTGATCATGGTTTAAGTCTGCCGTTAGCTTAGCCATTGAGGAACAAGTGAGCCAGGCGGTAGATGCTAGAAACGCTTCTTCTTCCAAAACAAAGCATCGGTCGTGGACTTATGGCTCATTTGCCAAACTTCGATATGTGTCAGTTTTGGAAATTAGAAGTACTTTCTAGACTCTTATTATCTTCTTGAAATCAGCTATCCACCATCCTTCGCTCCAAAACTTTCTGGGATATCCCATAATAATCTTTGATACATAAAGCGCCGTGTCCATTGTGCGCGTGACTTATAAAGTGTCTTAGCGTGACTGAGACACGGCCGGGAACTGGCGAGAAAGGCCAGGCAGCAAAGTCATTGAATCTGACCTGTGTTTAGAAAACAGTTTTAAAAGCCATTTTTGCGGGCCAAACAGAAGCCAAAGGTCAGTTAAATTGGCAAGCAAGCGTTCCGTGAGTGTGTCTCGTCAATTTCCAAGCAGATGATCACCTTGAATTGCAATAGGATCGAGCCTGCCGCGAACTGAAGCAAAAACCGAAAACAGACAGAACACCTGATCGCAGGTTAGCAAGAAGAATACTTCAGCTGAAATGTAAGTTTGGCTTTGTATTTCAGCGTTCCTTTGTTGATGAATTTTCCGTTTCATGGGTTTTTTTTTCGGCATGAGCAGAGTGTTAGCTTAAGGTTTCCTCTTTCTGTGTTGTCAGAAATAATTATTTCACGGAACAAGCAGTTTTGTACCCAAAAAATTCACTTAGAAACATTTAAATCTATCACTGACGTAGCCGATTTGCAAAAACTTTCAACCTCTCTCTCTCTACGCACTACCCATTGATTTGATTTAGGTATCGATTCATGCAATATATTTCAAAAGTCGAGATTGTTTTCCCTGGCCAAACACTGGGCTAACCCTAGCGTATCCTGACCTTAACTCTAACCTAATCCGAAGCACTAGCCCTAACACTATGCGCTAGCGCTAGCCTTAACGCTAAGCGCTAGCCCTAACCCTAACACTAAACGCTAGCGCTAACCCTATGCAATAAACCTAACCCTGAGAGCTACCCCTAGCATTAAGTGCATAGCGCTAACCCTAACGCTAAGCGCTACAACTAACCCTAACACTAAGTGCTAACGCTAACCCTAAGCAATAAACCTAACCCTGAGCGCTAGCCCTAGCACTAAGCACTAACCCTAACACTGAACGTAAACTCTAACCTCGACCCATAACCCTGACCACAAAAGCTAACCCTAACCTTGTTCCCATAGCCCTAACTTTCAACGCTAACCCTAGTTTCCAGCGGTAATTTGAGTGAAATTAACGTCTTTGCGGTCACACGTTAACGGGCAATCAAAATTTTAATATTTTCTTTTACCTGAAATGAACACTTTTTAAGGTTGCACGTTGGAAAAGATCAATATTTTGCTGGATTTTAAGTGAAATTACCGTCTTTGCGGTCATTTGCTGACGTGACAACAAAATACAGGTTTTTTTGCATACGTAATATTTCGAAAACTAAGCAAAGTTCAGAAAGAAAACATACAGAGCCTTCTTAAACGCATCTAAACAAAACTGCATGCGAAATTTAGAGCGTTTCTGACAAAGTTCACTTTTGAGTAAAAAGTCTAACGCCTTTTTTCCAAGGAGGCCTTCAATTGGTAGTCGTGGGCTTTGACCAAACAACAGCAAAAACGGAGAATAACCTGTTGACCCATGGACAGTAAAATTGTATGCATGAATGAGCTAGTTCGCATGGTCTTTCCAACAGGATTTGCGAGTTTCAGGGAGAGTTCGCAGCTTATTTAGTAGCGTACGGTTCATTCGTTCGACCAAGCTGTTCCCTTGTGGATGATACGAGGAAGTTCTAGAATGCAAAACTCCAGAAAGTTCCTCTAACCACTTAAATAAACGATTTTCAAACTTCCCTCCCATGTCATGATAAAGCTTCTTTGGAAATCCAAAACGCGGGATAAAGTCATTGAAGATCCTGTCTGCAGCAGTAACGGCGGTTTTGTTCTTCGTTTCGTATGCTCGAGCATAGTTAGTAAAGTGATCTACCACAACCAGAATGTACTCGTAGCCCCTGAACTCCACTCTAGGCGTACAAAGTCAATGGAGAGCATCTGAAGAGGAGCCATTGTGACAATTGGCTGTAATAGCTCTCTTGTTGGTAGATTTGGGCGTCCCTGTTTCAGAAAGCGGGATGTATTATGGATAAAGTTGTTTATATCCCTCCTCACCTGAGGCTAATTAAATCTCTCATGAGCTAACGCTAGCACCCTCTCAACACCAAAATGATCCATTTCTTCATGGAGTCCACGATGTACAGTGCGTCGGAATTTCTGTGGGAGAACTATCCTCTGATTACGATACACGATACCACTCTTCTTGTCTATGTCAAGTTTGTGCCACTCATTCAGGAGTTTACGAACGAACAACGGTTCTTTTTGTTTCTGTCCAAATGTCGGCTTCTGGTTTGTTTTGATTACTTTCAGGACGCGCCCAATGTGAGGGTCTTCTTTCTGTGCTCTCACTATATCCACCAGCTTTACTTAATTGCAGCCTGCTTGTGACAAAATATCTACCTGATGGAGCTCCTCGTCGTCATCAGTCAGGGCCATCAACCAGATTGAGTCCCCACTTGTCAATGTCTGAATTCCACAGATTTAGGCCTGCAAGCTTTCAGGAACTACCCTCTCAGTACAACTATCCAATAGTTCTTTAAGTCGGCAGGTATCCTGGAAAGACTGTCAGCATGAGTGTTCGACTTGCCTGGTCTGTACTGTGTTTCAAAGTTGAAGTCCACGAGCTCTCCACCCACCTCAACCCCGTGGCATTTAGTTTGGCAGACGTTAACACATATGTTAAGGGATTGTTGTCTGTGTATACCACAAATGCAGGGGCGTAGTAGAGGTTATCCATAACCTGTTCTGTCACTGCCCATTTTAAGGTTAGGAACTCCGGCTTGCCTGAATGCATGTGATAGCTGCCTTCTGATGGAGTCAGAGTTCTTGATGCAAAGGCGATTACTCGTGTAGAGCCATCCTGTTCTTTGTACAAAATCGCACCTAGGCCATCCTGTGACGCATCAGTATAAACTCTAAATAGTGCATCGTAATCTGAATATGCCAGCAGAGGAGGTAACGTTATGTGATCTATTAAGACCTCCAATGCTGGCTGGTGCTGGGCTCCTACTCCACTGGTGATGAAGATTGTACTTGCCCACTGTTTCCCCTTGGATTATGTTTTGTGGAGGCGGCTTCCTCTTCTTTCGCTGGTTAAGGCTGAGAAGATCATAAATGGGTTTTGCTGTTGCAAAGTTTTTTGACATGGCGATGGTACACACCAAGCAGACCCATAATTCGCCTCACTTCTCCAACTGTTCGTGGCCTAAGTTCTTCATTGCAATCATTGCACTTGTGGCTTTGGGATCTGTTTGGTACCCATCCTGAGAGATAACTCTTCCAAGGAAAGACATTTACGGTTTGAAGAATGCACACTTTATAGGTTTTAACTTTTACACCATAACTCTTCAAGCGACGGAGAACTTTACGAAGATGTTCAATGTGTTCAGAAAATGTCGCTGAGAATACTATTACATCATCTAAGTAAGGAATACACATCTCGTCGCGGAAGTCCCCTAGGCAATTTTCCATAAATCTCTGAACATGTGCTGGCGTATTCATCAGTCCGAAGGGTATCCGAAACCATTCATATAACCCCCATGGTGTAACAAAGGATGTCAGTGGTTTACTGTACTTTCCCATGAACCCCTGGTGGTAGGCTTTGCTAAACCACGACTTGCCTCTCAAACGGTCTAAAGCTTCCTGGATACAAAGAATCGGGTAAAGGTCTGGCACAGTTTTCTTATTTAAGGTCATTCTTCAGTATTGCATTGCGCATCCCTACTGCGCATAATTTTACGCGTGATTAGCGCGCGCGCATTGGAAAATGGCGGCTTTTTCTTTACCGCTGGACCTCGCCAAAGAGGTAAATCGTCATTTTCTGGAAAACGACTAAGGTGACGTATAATTTTTTTTTTAGTTGTCTTGAATTGAATAGCAAATTTCTCTATGTAAAATAAATATGGGCCAATTCTCAGTGTTGAGGAAAAAACAGTCGTCATAAACGTGAATTTAGCAACCAGTCTTGACTATAATCATGGTGCTATTATAAGGATTTATATGGAATAAACAAGGTGCTGCTGCTCCTAAACGAACATGAGGACCCCTCATTTTTATTTCAAAATTTAAGTTTCTATAATATATACAATCAATTGGCAAAGTTTGAGAAAAATCTCAGTGTAGGTTCTATTTCAGTGGAATGACCTTAAATCTCGGTAATCTATGCATGGTCTCATTCCACCATCTTTCTTAAGCCCCGTTTACACTGGCGATTTTTGTCGCAGCAACTCGATGCAATTTTTGTCGCGCTAAAGTTGCAACTTTGAAATCGCAGGTGCGATTTTCAGTGCGATTTGTCGCCGCGATATCGCAGGGGCTACAAACATGTTTGAAACTTGATGCGATTTTGCTGCGACAAAAATCGCCTGTGTAAACGGACCTTTATGGACATAGACAACACTACTTGAGAATGGGGATGTAGACTTCCTGAAGAAAC
This sequence comes from Platygyra sinensis, assembly GCA_019787425.1. NCBI lineage: Eukaryota > Metazoa > Cnidaria > Anthozoa > Scleractinia > Merulinidae > Platygyra > Platygyra sinensis. The sequence continues at coordinate 11,142 of JAHPZR010056284.1, read as the reverse complement.
CTCCGTTAAGCAGGTCCTGGATATAGCCCTTAACTTCTGAGTAAAGCGTACGGGGTATGGAAAAGTAATTCTTCTGAACTGGCTGGTCGCTACTCATCCTTATATCCATTTCTAACTCCAGGATGCAGCCAACATCATGGTAATTCATTGCAACTGCTTCTGCTTCCTCCAGCAAAAACTGCTACGCTTGCTCCTTTTGTTCTGCTGTCAGTCTACTCAAATCAACTTCTGGTAACCAAAACAGGTTACTCTCAATTTGCTCCGTTTATGTTCTTCGCAAGGCAGTTCGTTGTCTGGAGTCAGCGTTTCTGGACCCTTGAATCTTACTTCAACAGGAGTCACCAAGCGAACCAACTGAAGGCGGCCAGGGATCACTCTTCCGGGTAGAGCAATGTCGTGATTGGTGCGGTGTTGTTGGTCATGTTGATGGATAATATGGTAGCATCACCTTCCTTCACAGTTGTAAGGGATTCATGTACTTCTAATCCTGAAGGCCAAGTAGCCAACTGGTTCAAAAATTACCGGTGTCTTGAGGTGAATTAGTCCAGTGTTGGCAAGACAAGGTAAACGAATAGTCTGTCCAGCAGAGACAATATGTGGCTTCTTAGTGGATTTAACCAGTCAAAGCTCATCAGACTTAGTAGCAAGTATGATGCTTATCATCCTTCCTGGTAATTTGTCCCCATCCAGCTCGCCTTCAGTGTTCTTGACCATTAGCTCTATGACATTAAAACCAATTATGGGCTGTTCAATGTCCTCCGTTACTAAGAATGTAACTCTTATCTCTACCTCATTCTCATTTGATAACCTCACATCAATCTCTGCCCACCCACAACTTGGGATATTGGTTCCATTTGCTGCTTGCAAACTAATGAACCACTGGAGCCAAGTAACTGTTTAACATCTTGTATTTGAACAGATGATAGCTGGCTTTTCAGAGAACCTTCGGACACCTGGGCTCCGGTGTCCCATAAAAATTGTAAGGGCTTGTCATCTAGATAGCACTGCACCGAGCATTTCCTTCCCACCAGTTTGGCTATCCGCACTTGTTACCTTGGGGTGATATCGCTGGCATATACATTCTCATCTTGGGTACTTCCTAACCCCTTTCCTTGATGAGCTCCTCTCTGAGAGAGTTCTTTGATTGCCTGGCACAACACCTTGTGGTTTGGTCAATGAGCCTTCTGGCAATCCACGGAACAGTGTCGCACAAACTGGCACGCTGAACACTGTAATAACTGTGTATGGCAATCAAATCTCAGGAACCACTTAACTGGTGGGGCTTCTCTTATTCTGTCAAAGCTACTTCCTTGGGCAGCGGTCGCCCTCCCTCTTTCTCCTACGTTCTTGGCAACCAGGTGACATTGCTCCCATTATCACCTCATTTCTGAGCCGAGCAGACCTTAGGGAGCCTGCGTTTTGGCTAATTCCTGTTTCACTAAGTGTCTCACCTTCCGACCACTTGGAAGCCAGATTTGCTTGCATGGCTTTCAGGGTTGCTAGAATGTGCTGATCTTTCTGCTGCTCTTTCTTTGTAGTTGTATCAGCTGAACTCTCTACTGTCTGCACCTTAGCAGATTTTCCCTTGCTTGCAAGACCTATCTTATTGCTTCTTTCTGTCTCTGTAGATATAGCTAGGCTCATGGCTTCTATGAGGTTTTCATCTGCAACTTAAGGATCTTGGGTGAGCGGTCTTACTTTTGCATGAATGGCTTCATCAGCCAAACCTGTTTCCAAGGCATGAAGGACTGACGATCTTCATTGAGTTGCTGGGTAATGTTTGTTAACAGCTGGTAAAGTTATGTAGCATTCCTTTTGTGGAAATGGGAGCAAAGAATTTTAAGCCCTGTCCAAATGGACCGGCAAGTAGTCGCAAGTGGACGCAAGTTGAACTTGTGTAGAGACTTGCGTTGGGTGGCCAAACAGACTCGCGAGTTTCCTCGCGAGTACACACAAGTAGCAAAGAAAAGCATTTTAAGGCAGATTATCTTCTATTTCATTGGATGATAATAGGTTAATGGAAGTCACTCAACCTCCATTGACTTGGTTGGGAAGCCAAATGGTGAAAAACCTGTTTTGACTTGCGTGCAACTTTGATCTCGACCAAAGTGAGCGAAAGTCATCGCAAGTCAACGCAAGTGCGCGCAAGCCTTGACCAAACAGAGTCCCAAGTAGACCCAAGTTTTCAACTTGCGTGTACTTGTGACTCCGTTTGGCCAGGGCATTATGCAGCCTTGGCAGGGTGAGCTAAGCCATGTTCTCTAAATAACTTCTCAGTTGTAAACCTGGCTGTACAGCACAGACTACAGCACTAACAACTTCTTTATCTGAACTTCCCTTCGGAAGCCCGGCTTCTATTTGGAATGTCAGCGCCTGATAACCCAGCTTGGCTTTCTGCCCAGCTACACCCACCACGCGGAGTATGCTTTGCTCAACCCCCTCTCGCCCTTTATTGGATCAGTAGGTTTCTCTTTCTTTATCTCGGCGAGTCTCTCTTCGACTAATTTCTGTTTGGATTCTAAGTCACCCAGTTCCTTTTAGAGTTGTTTTAGGTCTCGTTTGGTTTCTAATTCGTCTTGGCCATACTCGCGTTTCATTCCCTCGAGTGGCGGAGGGCCCAAGTGAGCAATTAATTCGTCAACATACTCCTTTTGGTCATCGCTAGTTAAATTCTCAAACGAATCCTCAGTTTTGTGTCTGATGGCCCAAATAACACTCAATTATCCCTTGCCCCCTGTTGCCGACTTTTTAACTTTCGCATGAGGAGCAAATTCAAATAACCCACTTAAGAGCCATTGCCAGAAAAAAAACCGGGCAGACCTCACGGATCGGGTAGGTAGAGAGGAATGCTGTTTTATTTAGGGTCAATTTGTCAATTTGCTCACCGTAGAGTCTCCAGTAGCTCAGTGGTTAGAGCATCCGACTAGATCACAGAAGGTCGTAGGTTCAAATCCCATCTGGGACTGGATTTTTTTCCGAGATCTCCTAACATTTAATTTATCAGATAATATACAAGCAACAATTTCTGCATTCAGATTGATTAAAAACATGTCAATTAATCCTAAATCAGTGGAATTTCATCAGTGCCACGCTAAACCACATTCGATTTGTTGTTTTTTTTTTTTATCACAATATCAAAGAAATCTTTGCCAAGATTTGTTGACAATTGAAAACGCTGACTCGGACTTGAAAGCGCACACGCTGCATTATGCAAATGAGCTACTTCCACGCCTCAGACTTTCCTTTCAAATGCTTATGTAAAATCGCTCAACATTTCCATTTCCATTTCCATTTCCATTCATACATACAGAAACAATACGAAAAAAAGGTGCTTGGGAAAAGAGTAATGGTGCGTACCCGTTGTCGATAAGAGTACAGACCACGATTTTTTACGTTTTTATGTTTTTTTACGCAATATCCACGTCAAAGAAAATGTTTTCTTTCAGAGCGAGAGCTGAAAAAGGCATTGCGCGACACATTGACGCGAGCGGCGTGGTTGGGACCTAGTAATTTTTGATTGGTTTGTTCTGAGTATGTGCATGCAAGTTATCCTGGACTCTTCTTTCGCCCGCCCGGGTTCAGCCCCTTTATGGGGTGGGAAGAAAGGAGAGTTCAGGGACTGGACTAAGAAGCGACGTGCAC
>JAHPZR010056283.1:5000-12696 GCA_019787425.1 Platygyra sinensis | reverse complement strand
AGCGAGGTTAGGTGTTTATTTTAACTGATTTTAAAAAGCGTTGTTTTGATGTTTCATTCCTGACATTAATCTGTGTCAACAATTATTTTGAGACTGAGAATTTTTGAACTTAATTAATGTCATAAGCATTTTAATTATTTTTCTTGACATATTCGAGACAAAACAATGGTTTTACCTTAAAAACCTTAAAGTTAATTTGAAGACCAATGTTATGTTTAGTTTAGTCTCGCTCGACTGCCGACTGAGACTGCTCAAGTACTTTTTATGAGTCATTTTCTAAAAGAAGAAACGGCTTACTTCTTCTTCTTACTGCTTCCCGGAGCTAGCCTTTGTCTGACAAAAATGTGAATGAATGTGATTTCGACAAGAGCTACACATTTATGAGACAATACCACTGATCTACTAAAACGTACAAACCAAATAGAAACCTGACACCTTTTACTATGCCCACTGTACCCTGCCGTACATTCAGTGCACTATAGTGGACATCAGTGGGAATCCTACACCAATACTGTATCCATGCAAGACAGGGACGAGCCCAACAACAGGCAGAGAGCAGTCTTCATCTGCCTTAAATGTGTTGACTGCTACGTAAGCTTCGTTTGTGGGTGAGACTGGCAAAAATCTTAGGAAAATGAGCTATGGAAAATGATGATGTCAAAAATCACAGTGCTGAAAAACCTTAATTTACAAGGAGGCAATCCTTTCAATAACCTTTTTCTATCACAGCTTTATCTCCACAGTTATTATTTAGCTTCTTTTTTTATTATTTTCTACTGTGTTGCAATAAAGCACGGTCCCCTTTTCTGCTACATTTTTGGTAGCTCAAACACTGAAAACTCCTCCTGAATCGCTTCTTTTCTTTACACCAAGATCCTACCACTCAAGGAATGTAGGTACCCCAAAGTACTCCGAATAATATTTATGACCCAAACCAAGAAACATTGTTGACCTGCACAAACCAACAGCAGTCAACCAGAAAATAGGTACCACTGGTGTTAGATCAATAACAGTCTGTCATTTCACAACTGACAACCTAAACCTGGTATTTAAAACAATGTTGAACGAGGCGGCGTGGCCTGGTGGTCAAGGCGCTGGATTTGTAAACCGAAGGTCCCGGGTTCAAATCCTCCTTCCTGCCACTAGATGGTATTTGTTTGGTGGTCCCAAATTCGACTCATCCACGCTTTGTAATTAGCCAACTAGGCAGCCTCCCGCCAGTTGGGTTGTTTATCAAGTTTCTGTTTGCACATTTTTAGTGTCCCCAATTAGTACAGCAGTGCTAAACACTTGGACACTTAAAGAAAGTGACTTATTTTATTTTGTTATTTATTTTATTTATTATGGCTTTTAAAAGACAGTTTTTAGCCAAAAAACCTGTCAAGACAAAAAAAAATGACTTTTAGTTATATTATTTAAAGAAAGGTTAACATTGCCGTAGAGAAACTACCTTCACATGCATAATCACAGTAAAGAAGACAAACTACTGACCCATGTAGTTTTGAGTTAAGGCGGGTCACTCATCAACTACAATTAAACCGAACAGGTAGTTTATAAATTAGTAGTATCGTGCAATGCGAGCCTTTTCTTGTGTTACATATGTTTTGTTTCTCCTCTCCAATCAGAAAATTAAATCAAAGAGGCTCTGCATGCAGGGTGGTCGTGTAGATCCCTTAAGCCTGTTGCTGTAGTAATGTTTCTTGCCTATTAACCCTCTCCCTTGAATTCTCCAGTCATTCAACTTCCACCCTTGTCAACAGTCCATAAAGGATAATTGGCTTCTTACTTGGTTTCTGCTTCCACAGGAGACTGAGCTGTTTAACAGACTTCCACCCTGTATGGAAAATACGCTGGATACGCAGCAATAACTGCAGGGGAATATATAAAAGAGATAGGTAAGAAATCTGTTGGTCACACAGTTTGCTACCCTTGATTGTCCTAGCCTGATCATAACTATCCTTACCAAATTGCAAGTTGTTTGGGCCCTTGGGCTGTCTGTATGTGTGGAATGGATCTTGAACTTTCTACAAGAGATGGGTGTAAGAACTGACCTACAAAGGAGTTAGTTCCACCCAACAAATTCTCTTCCTGAGTTTCGTGATCTGTGAAACAAAGACTAGTCTTCCAAATTGTACAAGCGAAGAAATTTGTTTGGGCCCTTGGACTGTCTGCATGTGTGGAATGGATTTTGAATTTTGTACAAGAGATGGGTGTAAGAACTGACCTACAAAGGAGTTGGTTCCACCCAACAAATTCTCTTCCTGAGTTTCTCGATCTGTGAAACAAAGACTGGTCTTCTAAATTGTACAACAGAAGAAATTTGTTTGGGCCCTTGGACTGTCTGCTTGCGTGGAACGGATCTTGAACTTTGTACTGCAAGAAATGGGTGTAAGAACTGACCTACAAAGGAGTTGGTTCCACCCAACAAATTCTCTTCCTGAGATTCTCGATCTGTGAAACAAAGACTGGTCTTCTAAATTGTACAACAGAAGAAATTTGTTTGGGCCCTTGGAATGTCTGCTTGCGTGGAACGGATCTTGAACTTTGTACTGCAAGAGATGGGTGTAAGAACTGACCTACAAAGGAGTTGGTTCCACCCAACAAATTCTCTTCCTGAGATTCTCGATCTGTGAAACAAAGACTGGTCTTCTAAATTGTACAACAGAAGAAATTTGTTTGGGCCCTTGGACTGTCTGCATGCGTGGAATGGATCTTGAACTTTGCACAAGAGATGGGTGTAAGAACTGACCTACGAAGGAGTTGGTTCCACCCAATAAATTCTCTTCCTGAGTTTCTTGATCTGTGAAACAAAGACTGGTCTTCCATATTGTACAAGAGAAGAAATTAGTTTGGGCCTTTGGACTGTTTGTATGTGTGGAATGGATCTTGAACTTTCTACTGCAAGTGATGGGTGTAAGAACTGACCTACAAAGGAGTTGGTTCCACCCTACAAATTCTCTTCCTGAGTTTCGTGATCTGGGAAACAAAGACTGGTCTTTTAAGTTGTACAAGCGAAGAAAGTTGTTTGGGCCCTTGGACTGTCTGCAAGTGTGGAATGGATCTTGAACTTTGTACAAGAGATGAGTGTAAGAACTGACCTACAAAGGAGTTGGTTCCACCCAACAAATTCTCTTTCCGAGTTTTTGATCTATGAAACAAAGACTGGTCTTCCAAATTGTACAAGAGAAGAAATTTGTTTGGGCCCTTAGACTGTCTGTATGTGTGGAATGGATCTTGGACTTTGTACAAGAGATGAGTGTAAGAACTGACCTACAAGGTCCTACAAAGGAGTTAGTTCCACCTAACAAATTCTCTTCCTGAGTTTCTTGATCTATGAAACATGGACTGGTCTGTGAAATTGTACAAGCGAATAAATTTGATTGGGCCCTTGGACTGTCTGCATGCGGGGAATGGATCTTAAACTTTTTACAAGCGATGGGTGTAAGAACAGACCTACAACTGAAGGAGTTGGTTCCACTCAACAAATTCTTTTCCTGAGTTTTTTGATCTGTAAAACATAGACTGGTCTTCCAAATCGTACAAGAGAAGAAATTTGGTTTGGTTCTTCAACTGCCTGCATTTTTGGAATGGAAACTGGGAAGAGTGAAGAGGAACATATTTGTTGTCGGAAGTGGATTTTTCCGTCAGCTGATCTATAGGAAAATTATGAAGTTTCCTCTATTGTTAGTACAACAGGAAGTTAAGTAAACAGGAAAAACCAAAGTCTGGTATGGTCAAGTGATCGAGGTCATTATGTATTTGAATGATAAAGCTAATTTTTGTTTATTCCTTCCCCCGTGATATACAGGTGTAGAGCTGCATTTCAAGCTTTCCATCTTTGATGCTCAGTTGGAAAAAGAAGTCATTTAAGTAAGAAAAGTAACGATGGAACTGAATGTTTAAATTATTGCTGGATATAGATTACTCTTTTGAGAGTTGTTCCAGATCCATCTTTACCTCCCCTTCCTGATTGGTTTTATACCCAATAAAACACGTGCTGCGAGTTTTTTTGAACGGCTTCAAAAACATTCCACGAAAAGCGTGTGTCTTGGGAGTCCGAACAAAGTTTAAATTGTGAGGGGAAGATATTAGCATACAAGAAAAACAAGCTATGCCTAATTAGTATTCTTTATAAAAAGAATACTAACGAGGAGTGTTTTATCGGGATATAAAGTTCATGCACGTGATGTTTTATAGGTTTTTTAATAGGCTGTTAGGCTCATGAATTATTAATGACTTTTTGAAACATATCAAAATCGAACCGCCCAAAATAGTCCACTCAGAGAAACAAAACAAATCTGATTTAATATACAGACTCAATCCGCAGCTTGTGAAAGTTGTTTTTCGATCACTAGTGTTTGTGTGAAGCTAACAAATACGCGATCCTGTCTTTTTCAGCTGATTTTGTTCCTCAAAAGTGTTAGATGTTACAATTTACACCCTAGCTACTATCTATCATTTTCACAAATTCAGCGAAGAAAATCTGATTATTCAAACCTGCAACTAACACACAATTCTAGTCAACTAAGAGTGATGTGTTCATAAAGTTAGACGTGTTTATGGCAATAGTAATTTTTTTCCTCATGCTTTACAAAATTTACATTTTTGCCGTAATAAGTTGTATTTGTGTTTGTAACTACAATTCTTAAAAGAAGTGAAAGTGGCAATATGATTTATAGTACCAGTAGCGCCTTGCCCGAGTTTGTTGTTTCTGTGACGGTGTGTAAGAGGTAGGGGATCGATAAATTTTACCTCAAACGTATTTCTAAAACTCGAGGACATTTTTCTTTCAGGCTCTTTCAGAAAACAACAAGCACGCAGTGAAAGTGCAGTAATTTGCTTCTTTGAAGTTTATCTTGCGTTAAAACATTAATGACATCCTAAACTTCTTATTTAAAATTTTTAGTCAGTTTCAACTGTTTAGATCATTTAACATATTCAGCGCTCTTTTCATTTGAGCGTTGATTGCACAAAGACGAGAGACTAATTGCTGTTTCCTGAACGATCAGTCGGAACTGTTCAGAACACCTTTGTCATAATGGCCGCCATGTTGATTTCACATGAAAGTTTAATGGAAAATTAGCTGGAATTTCTGAAGTGAAAATGAATTTTTTAAAAAAAAATTGCTAATTTAAACGTCTTAATTATTATTTCTGATAGTTTTTAGTAACCAGGCTATGCTTTTAGTTTTGCTATATAAAATACTCTTAATCAGAGACACTGAATTTTCGTGCACTTCTGAAAACAAAACGGCTTGCTCATATCTCAAAAGACCATATGGCTAATTTACACTAAACTTGCAAACTGTCATGGCGGCTAATGTGAATGAGGGTGCCTGGAATGGAATTTTCTTACAAAGAGCGTCTACTGTTTTTAATGAAGCTGGCGACGAAAATAGCTGACCGTTTCGTAATTGCGTTAAGTGCGATATTACGATTTTCGATTTTAAGAATAATAGTTTTGTTGTAATTATTTCTCGACTTCCTAAGTCATTACAGGTTAAGTATTAAACTGGAGTCAAGGTGAAAGAAAAAGTAAAAGAAAAACTATTTAAAAGTGAAAGTATTGTAGTTTGCAGTAGTAGTAGTAGCATTACTATCAGTATTATCGATAGTGAGTGCTCAATATTGCACCATCCATCTTCCCCGACCAGCTCCCCTTAAAACAAGAAAATTGGCTATATAGTTACCTTATTCCCCGTGTTTGTGGTGGAGATCTATGATACATATTTTACAGATACGCATGCGCATTGGATCCTCTGTTAAAGCAAATGTTGCCTTACTAATGATTAAAACATTTCACGCCGTTGTGGTATGGCTTTCCTTACCTTGTGGCTCTTTTTTTCATCTCAATACGCATGCGCATCTAACAAAACATGTCGGTTATTGGATGGTATGTTCAGATAGTTTGCTACCCTTGTGGTGCTTCCTTTTTACGACGCAATTGGTCCTGGTCAAACAAAGAGGCGAAGGTGAAGTCTACAACTGAGCAGTGTACGAATGCAGATGCTAGCTATAAAAAACATTGCTATCTGGAGAGGGATTGTAAATTAGAGTAAACTGAGGTCATTCTGTTAAGTGCAAGCAATTTTATTCCTTAACTCAAATGTTGATAATGAACATCAATTTAAACAATGTCGTGAACTATATTTGACAAACAACTAGGAACAACCAAAAGGCTACGTTTTGGCATTATTTAAAATACGCTTCGCTTCAAGGAAGAATTCGGTCAAAGTTTATTTACGAATCTTTTCATTAATGTAATTAAATCGCGTCTATCTTTGCGCAAATAAACCAAATATATATACTACTTGCTATAAGCAAACAAACTTTCAGTAACGCTATCAAACAAAAAGTTCAGCTAAAAGGGAATTAACAATTTTCAGGTATAAAAGGAATGCGAAGTTAGACGTGTGAGGAACCGAAACGTTGCTGTGAGAATTAATCATGCTTCAAAAACTCATGAAAACAAAACATCACAATAGCAAAATAACAATAGTTTGAAAATTTAAATGAATTATATCAGTTGCGGCCTGTTTTAAGCTGAACTCCTTTGTTAAAAAATAACCTACAATGCCTATAAAAACTCATCCATGACTTTTTTAAACAACTAACACCATTAAAAAAATATATTCTTTAATTGACTAAAAATAATTTAAAACAAAAACAAAACATTGATCTTAAACTAGAGCCTCCTTCAAATGACAAAACGTGTAGTTAGAAAAAGGATGTTCCTTTTACGCTTTTAACGAAACTATCTCATTTTGGCATCAAAGCACTACCTTATACTAGAGCAGCCGAAGTCTTCTTTCCGAACAAATTCAATCACGCTTTAAAAGTGGATCATAAAGACCTAAAAACTATTGCTTAGTTTTACTGTACTTGTTAATATAGCGCTGTCAAGTTTAGAGCAAAGTCTTTGACTTGGTCACTCTGCTTCTCCTGTCCCTTGATTCTCTCTTTCCTTAATGGCTTTTAATGTGGCATCCTCTGCAATGGTTGTGGGAGAGACAGGGACGGCCGTCTGCGCATGCACAGACGATGATCTTTTTTCGTCTTCCAACTTTGGCGAATCGGCCTTGTCAACGTCATCTCTAATTTAAATCAAAGGAAAAAAAATTATTCGCACACAACGCCTATTAATGGGAATTTGAATTCGGAGTGAAATAATTTCTTTTTTTATCTTGGCTTAAGGCGGGGTAAACGTGAAGGCTGTTTTGACGTCGCTTAACATAGCCTTTCTGCCCATATCTCGGTCACGTTTCAAGCAACGCTAAATCCCCCGCTTATCTCATTAACCTCTGTTTGGCAAGTTTGTGTAAATTTTTGGTATGTTGGGAAAGAGATATTTTTCAGTTTTTGAAAGGATAGGTTAAATTGAGGAAAATATGAAATGTTGAAGATTTGATGGATTCGGAAAATTGAATTTGAAGTGAAGAATAAGTAGATGACACTAAATAGTCCCCTGCAGACCTGGGGATCTCTTTTGCGGGATCAACTGTCTAGTGCTGTTTCCAACCCATTTTAATCCTAACAATTGCCTTTTAATATTACTTCAAATTTCACTCCTTTTCATGTTTACCACCGCCTTAAAGAAATATGAAAAATGCATCCCAGTTATTCCTCTAGACTCTTTGATTTTTCGGGTGATGAACAACTAGAATATCAACACACTATCTTATACTAACACTTAGCAC
>JAHPZR010056282.1:32500-83472 GCA_019787425.1 Platygyra sinensis | reverse complement strand
GCTCAGAACAGAAAACTCGTACTCGTAGTCGTCCTCGTCCTCCGATCTAAAGGTCCCTAATGAGAACGATAAACAACAGGGAATTTTCGTGTCAAACTTTTGTGCCTCGAGTGTTTAAATGCGACACTGCCACTAGGTGGTCACGATTCATCCACACATTTCTGAAGATACAATTTACTGCAATTCAGGCAAAGGTGATTCAAAGATTCCCTAGTATACATTATACCCACTGCAGATACTTCTGATTATTCTAAAGCATCTCCAAGATAACCCAAAGATTACCAAACAATGCCTTCAGATTTCCAAAGATATTCTAACATTATCAGTAAGCTTGTGAGAACAAAAGGGTTTGTGAATGCTATTAGAAATTTTTAAAGATGTATTTTGATGACCAAGGGCAAAGATTACTACAGTCGGTACATGTACATATTGTAGAGACTTAAGTAATCAATTTATATGTAACCAAAGGCCACAATTCATGTTTAAGACAATCACATCATTACTCTCATGGAATGAATGAATAAGCACTTGTAAATTTACCAGTCAAAGACTACAAACTTAAGTGCACTCACCCTTCGGGCACAGGTTGTACAAAACGTCAAGACTTCCATGTTTTTGAAAAGTATGACAATTTTGAATATTTAAATCAGGGGCCCATATTTTCTGGAAGAAAAAGAGGGTTCTACAAGTAGAAAAGGGGTCCTGGCTGGTCAGATATCTGTCCAGATACAGTTGCTGTAGTGGTCCAGAACAGGGTCCAGAAGAGGTGTCAAGATTTTGTACAGACCCCTTCAGGTTGATGCAATTTTGTTAACCTTTGACAAATAATTTATTTATTCAACATGTTTAATTTTTTTTCCAGGTTGCTTTTGAAACCATGTGATTACCTACATGTAAATCAAATGTACATTATATAATAAAAATTATACTAACACTGCATTATATGTACAGTACCTCAGATAACTGCTCCACATCTTTGACCTCCTCGTCAGAAAGCCTAATGACATCCAGCACCACCATCTGCACTAATTGTTTAAAGATGTTGTTCAACTTTGGAATGATCCACTGTTGAACTTCATGACAGTCAACAAAGAAGATCCCATTCTCTGTACAGAAACTCTTTGTGATGCTGGACACCTGCTCTCTCCAAGTCTTGATCTGGTTTAGTTGTTGCTGTAATGTTATAAACAAACATTTTATGTCTTTGTTACAACACTGCAGATGTACCTGACAGTGCATTACAGTGTAATTGAATGTGTCTACATTGTTGAATCTATTATTAAAAAATACAATTCTGACAGTACCTCAATTTTCTGGGCTGGTTGACCTCTCCACGCATGAATTTCTCCACTGCTCCAAGATGAAATAAATGCCTGGATATTAGCCACCCAACTGTACTCTTCACAAAACTCTTCCACTTCTTTAGCTGCTTCTGAAAGCAAATCTTCCTGACGCTTGATAGCTCCTTTAATCTGTTTACTGTAAACCAAAAAAGACCGTCAGTGGGTTTAAAATAAAACTCTGTACACAGGGTTTAGAGCCACCTTTAAGTTTTGAAAATGTAACCCTATCTCTAGAATTTGTCACCCCTTTGCCAAACATTGGCATGGAATCACATTGCTCCCAATCATCAGCAAGGTGAAGGGCAAAACTGATACCCATGATATTTTTTCCCGTCACCTCCCCTAGATGATTATGTCAATATCAATGCCAGTGCATGCATGACAATGTCAACCATGCCTTGTATGATGCACAGAACATGCACGCACTAACAAAATCAGTACTAGGCACTTCCTTAACATAACCTACTTCTTGTGCATGATGTTCATCAGTTTCTCCTTGGTCAGAGGACTCCTATCAATTGTAAAATCCTGGAAACGTTGTCCTTCCACCATCAAGCCCCCATCACGTTCCTGCCGAAAACACAAGTCCAGAGTGGCCTGCCTTGTCATGTCTCTTCCACTCATTAGTTCAGAGTTCAAAGCATCTAAGTCTTCATTGATCTCATCATCTGTACGTGTTACTGTACTAGGGCTCACACTAGAGTCTGGTTCTTCTCCACTTGGTGTCTGAACAAAGAATGAAAGTACATTACATGTCCATGTACATTAAGGGAAAGTTCATTTAATATGACAAGGGGGGGATGAAGATATTGAGGGGGGGGGGGGGGGCTTTACACACCCGAAGGAGGGGCTCTAAAAAATTGTTCAGGGCTAGGAGAGAGGCTCTGAAATTTTTACTACCAAAGGGGGGGAGGGGCTCTTAAAAAATTGAACCGCTAGTGAGGGGGGCTGCTAAAATTTCAAGCTTTGAGTTTCAAAATCTTCATTACCCCCCCCCCCCCCCCTCTTGTCATATTAAATGAACTTTCCCTAAGATGGGTATTATACATGCATTTAAAACTGTACATTTAATGAGAGTTTATAAAGTCAACTACAGAGTACACCCCTACATGTACATGTACAGTGTATGTGGCCTTAAACTTGACACTGTACATGTACATGTATTTACAGAAATTGTACATGTTCATAGATATCAGAATTTCAATAAGCATTAAAATCATGAAGCTGCTAAGCATCACAATTTTTCTTGGATCAGAAGCTACTGGCAGTACATTTGTACAGTACACATACACTGTACACATGTAGTCCATCCCAGATCAAAACATCAAGTACTTTGGTCGAGGTTTTCCTCACAGTGCTACCGGTATCTATCTGTACATGTACTTATGGGGTGGGAACAATTAGGCACTGGTCATTTCCAACATCAATTAAAACACAATATAAATCTTATAAACAATACGTACACTGTAGGCAAAGTTTGAACCAGAAACAATGGGATAGCTGGGAGTTACAGTAACACACTATGTGATTGAGAGTAAACTACATGTATAGGGGAGACAATTCTCTCAGGGGCTACATAGACAATGTAAAATGTACAGGTACAGAGTACATGTACAGTGTAGTATGTGGTCCAATTTGCCCAAAACTACAAAAGACAAGTGCAGAAAAATGTTTTCCACATGGATTGAGACCAAATGCAAAAAGTCAGTCAGATTGAGTCCACAAAATATTAATGTTATCAGTAGTCGTCCTCTCATAAGGTACTCATTGCTATTAAAAGACAGTCCCCATATACATCGATAACCACATAAGTCACCCACAAGTACGCATTGCATGTGGGAGGCACGGTGGCCTCATGGTTGGTGTGCTCGTCTCTGGATCGAGTGGTCCGGGTTCGAGCCCTAGCCTGGGACATTGAGTTGTGTTCTTGGGCAAGACACTTTACTCTCGCAGTGCCCCTCTCCACCCAGGTGTATAAATGGGTACCGGCGCAATTTAATGCTGGGGGGTAACCCTGCGATGGACTAGCATCCCATCCAGGGGGGAGTAGAATACTCTCAGTCGCTTCATGCTAAGGAAACCGGGATAAGCTCCGGCCTGATGGGCCACTTGGCTCGTATGCAGACTTTACCTACCCCATATACATAAGAGACTGTCTAAATGTCATCAGAGTGGAAATGGTACATTCTTCTATTTGCAATCATCTATATTAAGGGCCTCTTTATATGAGCCCGGTCGACCGGGCTGGCTCGGTTTCCGAGATCTCGCCTAGCCACTCTTTTCTTTGTAAAAATATCGATGTGCTCATATGAGAGGCCAGGCTGGCCCGGTTACCGAGATCTCGGTTTTTGCGACCGAGATCTCGGTAACCGGGATGAAAATTTTCTCATATGAACACTCCAGCCTGGTGATCGGGACAAAACTTTTTTTAAAAAAAATAGCTTGGCTCTCACAACATAGCGGCCAAAATGACATAATTTTGGTCTTGTATGTATTTCCACTTTAGAAGTATGCGAATAAGCTAATTATTAGTAAAGTTACAAGAGCCCACAAAGCTATGAGAGCCGCGGACAATACAAGTTTATGTTCCACCATTTCGGTTGTATTTCTTGAATTCATCCCGGTCGACCAGGCTGAAATTTCCCATATGAATACGCCACAGAATTTGTCCCGGTAACCGAGCCAGCCCAGTTACTGGGCTCAAATGAAGAGGCCCTTAGTAGATTGTAACCTGAACTCACAGTATAAGATGAACTAGACTTGTGCAATATTGTTTAATTTATAAGTGCACCAGCTTCCTACTGATCTTCCAGTACATATATTATGCTAGAGTGCAAATTAATTGAGTCCGAGTAAATTACAGGTACATGAAAAACCAGAAAGTTGATTATAACAATAAACATGTACTTTTAATCCAACCTGGCATTTTAACTCAAGTCTACAAGTAATACCATTATAATATTCTTACCATGATAGGTGTTGCAAACAACACTTGATGTTGTCTTCCACCTTTCGCAGCATTATATGTAAACTTCTCAATATCATCAACCACCTTTTTCTCTTTGTTGTGATCACTTTGAAGTGTGAAATCATTTGACTTCTCGTCATTTGCTTTCTCAACTACTTCATTGGCTGATTTCTCCTGAAACTGTTGTGTTTTGCTTCCCAACTCCATGGCATGTGAAAGATTACAGCTAGCACTAATAACATTTCCTACGGCAATGCCAACAGCATGAGCAAACTGCTTGATAGATGGTGACAGTGTAAGCTTGTGATCATCTCCAAAAACGATATCAGCCGAGAAAAGTCCATCCCTTTCAGGTCGGGGGCCAGGCATCATTCCATCCACGAACCTGGAAATGTTCCCCTGAACTAATGTCAAGAGATTTGAGACAATAATGTGATCAACCAGAAGTACAAAGGTACGAAGTCTTCTGACTTCATCTCGAGCAAGCTTCAGATTATGCTGCCTGATCACTCTCTTCTTCTTAGCAACTGCCAAAGATTCCTGGTAGTTGTGACGATGGTTCTTCACCTGCCCTTCACAGTACTCCAGATACTCAAAGCAACTCTCTTGTGTTTTATCGATGATTATCTGGCAGTAGTTAAAAAATTTCTCCATGTATCTGTATCCTGTATTGCAAGTTCTAAAAATGGTGTCCTCAAACTCCTCCAGGGTGTAGGAGAAACTGACATCAAATGGGAGAAATGTGACCTTTTGAAGGTCTTGCAGAAGGCTTGAAATTCGAAGCAAAGCAGATCCAAAACTGGGAACATTTGAAATAAGAGATTTCTCAATCTCTGCCTCCACCTTAAGAAACCGACTGAATTTCTTTATGTCCTTCCACCTCTGAAACATTTTGGTCACTAGAAAGTTCTTGTAAAAGCCAATGTTTGATATTGCTTTGAATAAACATGCTTCCCTATACCATTCTGCCAGCGACTGGGACTCTGATGGACCATTGGGATTCACATGTAAAATGCAATACGACGAAAGCACATAATGCTCAGGATTCACCATTTCCTCAGGAACAACTACAAGATTATATGGATCATAACGCACTGAAGGTGCAACATTCAGGAAGGCAAACTTTACTTCACCTAAGAAACGTCCCTTGACAAAACTTTCCACTAGCTCTCTGCCAGTTTTTGGCAAGATCTCCTTCTTTGTCTCACTCTGTTTGGCACTCTTGCCTGGCTCTGATACTAGTGGAGTTCTAATGATAGGAAGACTTGGTGACCTTCTTGGAGTAGACGGTGGAGTTGGCACCCTTGTTTGCGGCAGATCAATGTCAAGGGCTAATACAGTTGTTCCCAGGGAACCACCTAAAGTTGCTTCCCTAATAGCTATCTCCCGCACAACTCCAGGAAGAGATTGTTTAAGATCTTCCAAACACAATGGCCTAGGCCCATAGCTCTTTACATCTCCATCTGAATGGTCAAAAACGAATGTGTTACCGCGAGGAAATATGTGCTCCCCACGGGGAACTTTCACCCCCTTAGACAATGGAAAGTGATGGCCCCTTGGGGTGAAGAGGCTTTCTGTTGAGGACTCAGGCGGGAATGGAATATTTAGTGGTCTTTTACCCTCGTGTACAAGAGAAAATTCTGCAGGAAAGACAGACTGCAATTTTTCTTCCACAAAACTGAATTCATTTTCTCCCTCTTTGATTTTTTGGTAAGCACGTTCAATATAATGACTTATTTCTGGAGCTCCAGTCAGAAAGTGCGCATATGGCTTAACAATCTTCAGTACGTCACTGAGATGACACCACGACTGCTTCGTATTTTGTTGCAATGCACTGACAAAGCTCCGTGAGACCTGCCGAAGCAAAATCCGGACATCGTCATTTTCCAATTCGTCGTTGCTCTTTAGCCGAGACAAAGTAGGCCTCTCTGGATCTTTAACATCGCTCAAATCTGCAGAAGTCGTGACTACAGGTTGCGAGACCAAGTTTCTTGACTCACTGATGACTGGAAGTTTCGGCTGCGAAAAGGCTACTTCACCAGGTTGATTTGCCATTTTGCAAAGTTTTCCATGTAATGTTTATCATTTTCTTCTTGTAGCAATTTTCCAGTATTTTTTTCCTTCGGTAAAATAACAGAGGTAGCTCAAATTTAGCGATTTCCATTCGCTTAAGTCGTCCAAAAAAAGTCAAAGAATTACATGTACACGAAAGTTCATCCAAAGTCCGCCATATTTGTGTACTTTTCGCGCTAGCAACTGTTTAAAATTCCCAGCATTCATGGCAGTCGTTACCATGTACAGACGGAACAGACGTTCAGCGGCTTTACACATTAGAAGCAGCCATCTTGAAAATTTCGAAAACTTGTGTCACTGTGAAGTAAAATAACTATGAGTTTTGCGGAGTACAAAGAACGGATTTCTGAGGGTGATACTGTAATCCTTTTCTTAGTAAGTATAAGTCATTTTAATAGCCATATAACATTAATCGCAGAATGAAATATTCTGTTACACCGTTTCTTCGATTTCTCACGTGCGACACAAAAGATAATTTAATAGAGCAACAATCATATTATATGATTTTTGCTCTAATCCTCTCGATTGTAATTGGTCTAATTGGTCTCTGAACGTTTATTTGCTGCTAGATTATTAGGGGAAATGTGTTGATCAAAAATGTACTATGCATCGCTTCCAAAATTAATATTCTCATCGAAGCCCTTGTTGAAGACACCAGGAAATATTATTTTAGTCAGACCTCGTCAGACCTAGTTTTAAAGCACCTACGGCCCCAACAAAAAGAGAATAACTACACCTCCAATTAAGAAGAAGGGCTTATGGGCAATCCATTGGAAAAACAAAAGAAGAAACAATGACCTGAAACAGGTCATTGTTCTATCTATTGTTTTTCCAATGGATTGCCCATAAGCCCTTCTTCTTAATTGGAGGTGTAGTTATTCTCTTTTTGTTGGGGCCGTAGGTGCTTTAAAACTAGGTCTGACGAGGTCTGACTAAAATAATATTTCCTGGTGTCTTCAACAAGGGCTTCGATGAGAATATTAATTTTGGAAGCGATGCATAGTACATTTTTGATCAACACATTTCCCCTAATAATCTAGCAGCAAATAAACGTTCAGAGACCAATTAGACCAATTACAATCGAGAGGATTAGAGCAAAAATCATATAATATGATTGTTGCTCTATTAAATTATCTTTTGTGTCGCACGTGAGAAATCGAAGAAACGGTGTAACAGAATATTTCATTCTGCGATTAATGTTATATGGCTATTAAAATGACTTATACTTACTAAGAAAAGGATTACAGTATCACCCTCAGAAATCCGTTCTTTGTACTCCGCAAAACTCATAGTTATTTTACTTCACAGTGACACAAGTTTTCGAAATTTTCAAGATGGCTGCTTCTAATGTGTAAAGCCGCTGAACGTCTGTTCCGTCTGTACATGGTAACGACTGCCATGAATGCTGGGAATTTTAAACAGTTGCTAGCGCGAAAAGTACACAAATATGGCGGACTTTGGATGAACTTTCGTGTACATGTAATTCTTTGACTTTTTTTGGACGACTTAAGCGAATGGAAATCGCTAAATTTGAGCTACCTCTGTTATTTTACCGAAGGAAAAAAATACTGGAAAATTGCTACAAGAAGAAAATGATAAACATTACATGGAAAACTTTGCAAAATGGCAAATCAACCTGGTGAAGTAGCCTTTTCGCAGCCGAAACTTCCAGTCATCAGTGAGTCAAGAAACTTGGTCTCGCAACCTGTAGTCACGACTTCTGCAGATTTGAGCGATGTTAAAGATCCAGAGAGGCCTACTTTGTCTCGGCTAAAGAGCAACGACGAATTGGAAAATGACGATGTCCGGATTTTGCTTCGGCAGGTCTCACGGAGCTTTGTCAGTGCATTGCAACAAAATACGAAGCAGTCGTGGTGTCATCTCAGTGACGTACTGAAGATTGTTAAGCCATATGCGCACTTTCTGACTGGAGCTCCAGAAATAAGTCATTATATTGAACGTGCTTACCAAAAAATCAAAGAGGGAGAAAATGAATTCAGTTTTGTGGAAGAAAAATTGCAGTCTGTCTTTCCTGCAGAATTTTCTCTTGTACACGAGGGTAAAAGACCACTAAATATTCCATTCCCGCCTGAGTCCTCAACAGAAAGCCTCTTCACCCCAAGGGGCCATCACTTTCCATTGTCTAAGGGGGTGAAAGTTCCCCGTGGGGAGCACATATTTCCTCGCGGTAACACATTCGTTTTTGACCATTCAGATGGAGATGTAAAGAGCTATGGGCCTAGGCCATTGTGTTTGGAAGATCTTAAACAATCTCTTCCTGGAGTTGTGCGGGAGATAGCTATTAGGGAAGCAACTTTAGGTGGTTCCCTGGGAACAACTGTATTAGCCCTTGACATTGATCTGCCGCAAACAAGGGTGCCAACTCCACCGTCTACTCCAAGAAGGTCACCAAGTCTTCCTATCATTAGAACTCCACTAGTATCAGAGCCAGGCAAGAGTGCCAAACAGAGTGAGACAAAGAAGGAGATCTTGCCAAAAACTGGCAGAGAGCTAGTGGAAAGTTTTGTCAAGGGACGTTTCTTAGGTGAAGTAAAGTTTGCCTTCCTGAATGTTGCACCTTCAGTGCGTTATGATCCATATAATCTTGTAGTTGTTCCTGAGGAAATGGTGAATCCTGAGCATTATGTGCTTTCGTCGTATTGCATTTTACATGTGAATCCCAATGGTCCATCAGAGTCCCAGTCGCTGGCAGAATGGTATAGGGAAGCATGTTTATTCAAAGCAATATCAAACATTGGCTTTTACAAGAACTTTCTAGTGACCAAAATGTTTCAGAGGTGGAAGGACATAAAGAAATTCAGTCGGTTTCTTAAGGTGGAGGCAGAGATTGAGAAATCTCTTATTTCAAATGTTCCCAGTTTTGGATCTGCTTTGCTTCGAATTTCAAGCCTTCTGCAAGACCTTCAAAAGGTCACATTTCTCCCATTTGATGTCAGTTTCTCCTACACCCTGGAGGAGTTTGAGGACACCATTTTTAGAACTTGCAATACAGGATACAGATACATGGAGAAATTTTTTAACTACTGCCAGATAATCATCGATAAAACACAAGAGAGTTGCTTTGAGTATCTGGAGTACTGTGAAGGGCAGGTGAAGAACCATCGTCACAACTACCAGGAATCTTTGGCAGTTGCTAAGAAGAAGAGAGTGATCAGGCAGCATAATCTGAAGCTTGCTCGAGATGAAGTCAGAAGACTTCGTACCTTTGTACTTCTGGTTGATCACATTATTGTCTCAAATCTCTTGACATTAGTTCAGGGGAACATTTCCAGGTTCGTGGATGGAATGATGCCTGGCCCCCGACCTGAAAGGGATGGACTTTTCTCGGCTGATATCGTTTTTGGAGATGATCACAAGCTTACACTGTCACCATCTATCAAGCAGTTTGCTCATGCTGTTGGCATTGCCGTAGGAAATGTTATTAGTGCTAGCTGTAATCTTTCACATGCCATGGAGTTGGGAAGCAAAACACAACAGTTTCAGGAGAAATCAGCCAATGAAGTAGTTGAGAAAGCAAATGACGAGAAGTCAAATGATTTCACACTTCAAAGTGATCACAACAAAGAGAAAAAGGTGGTTGATGATATTGAGAAGTTTACATATAATGCTGCGAAAGGTGGAAGACAACATCAAGTGTTGTTTGCAACACCTATCATGGTAAGAATATTATAATGGTATTACTTGTAGACTTGAGTTAAAATGCCAGGTTGGATTAAAAGTACATGTTTATTGTTATAATCAACTTTCTGGTTTTTCATGTACCTGTAATTTACTCGGACTCAATTAATTTGCACTCTAGCATAATATATGTACTGGAAGATCAGTAGGAAGCTGGTGCACTTATAAATTAAACAATATTGCACAAGTCTAGTTCATCTTAAACTGTGAGTTCAGGTTACAATCTACTAAGGGCCTCTTCATATGAGCCCAGTAACTGGGCTGGCTCGGTTACCGGGACAAATTCTGTGGCGTGTTCATATGGGAAATTTCAGCCTGGTCGACCGGGATGAATTCAAGAAATACAACCGAAATGGTGGAACATAAACTTGTATTGTCCGCGGCTCTCATAGCTTTGTGGGCTCTTGTAACTTTACTAATAATTAGCTTATTCGCATACTTCTAAAGTGGAAATACATACAAGACCAAAATTATGCCATTTTGGCCGCTATGTTGTGAGAGCCAAGCTATTTTTTTTAAAAAAAGTTTTGTCCCGATCACCAGGCTGGAGTGTTCATATGAGAAAATTTTCATCCCGGTTACCGAGATCTCGGTCGCAAAAACCGAGATCTCGGTAACCGGGCCAGCCTGGCCTCTCATATGAGCACATCGATATTTTTACAAAGAAAAGAGTGGCTAGGCGAGATCTCGGAAACCGAGCCAGCCCGGTCGACCGGGCTCATATAAAGAGGCCCTTAATATAGATGATTGCAAATAGAAGAATGTACCATTTCCACTCGATGACATTTAGACAGTCTCTTATGTATATGGGGTAGGTAAAGTCTGCATACGAGCCAAGTGGCCCATCAGGCCGCAGTTTATCCCGGTTTCCTTAGCATGAAGCGACTGAGAGTATTCGTACTCCCCCCTGGATGGGATGCTAGTCCATCGCAGGGTTACCCCCCAGCATTAAATTCGCTCGCCGGTACCCATTTATACACCTGGGTGGAGAGGGGCACTGCGAGAGTAAAGTGTCTTGCCCAAGAACACAACTCAATGTCCCAGGCTAGGGCTCGAACCCGGACCACTCGATCCAGAGACGAGCGCACCAACCATGAGGCCACCGTGCCTCCCACATGCAATGCGTACTTGTGGGTGACTTATGTGGTTATCGATGTATATGGGGACTGTCTTTTAATAGCAATGAGTACCTTATGAGAGGACGACTACTGATAACATTAATATTTTGTGGACTCAATCTGACTGACTTTTTGCATTTGGTCTCAATCCATGTGGAAAACATTTTTCTGCACTTGTCTTTTGTAGTTTTGGGCAAATTGGACCACATACTACACTGTACATGTACTCTGTACCTGTACATTTTACATTGTCTATGTAGCCCCTGAGAGAATTGTCTCCCCTATACATGTAGTTTACTCTCAATCACATAGTGTGTTACTGTAACTCCCAGCTATCCCATTGTTTCTGGTTCAAACTTTGCCTACAGTGTACGTATTGTTTATAAGATTTATATTGTGTTTTAATTGATGTTGGAAATGACCAGTGCCTAATTGTTCCCACCCCATAAGTACATGTACAGATAGATACCGGTAGCACTGTGAGGAAAACCTCGACCAAAGTACTTGATGTTTTGATCTGGGATGGACTACATGTGTACAGTGTATGTGTACTGTACAAATGTACTGCCAGTAGCTTCTGATCCAAGAAAAATTGTGATGCTTAGCAGCTTCATGATTTTAATGCTTATTGAAATTCTGATATCTATGAACATGTACAATTTCTGTAAATACATGTACATGTACAGTGTCAAGTTTAAGGCCACATACACTGTACATGTACATGTAGGGGTGTACTCTGTAGTTGACTTTATAAACTCTCATTAAATGTACAGTTTTAAATGCATGTATAATACCCATCTTAGGGAAAGTTCATTTAATATGACAAGAGGGGGGGGGGGGGGGGGTAATGAAGATTTTGAAACTCAAAGCTTGAAATTTTAGCAGCCCCCCTCACTAGCGGTTCAATTTTTTAAGAGCCCCTCCCCCCCTTTGGTAGTAAAAATTTCAGAGCCTCTCTCCTAGCCCTGAACAATTTTTTAGAGCCCCTCCTTCGGGTGTGTAAAGCCCCCCCCCCCCCCCTCAATATCTTCATCCCCCCTTGTCATATTAAATGAACTTTCCCTTAATGTACATGGACATGTAATGTACTTTCATTCTTTGTTCAGACACCAAGTGGAGAAGAACCAGACTCTAGTGTGAGCCCTAGTACAGTAACACGTACAGATGATGAGATCAATGAAGACTTAGATGCTTTGAACTCTGAACTAATGAGTGGAAGAGACATGACAAGGCAGGCCACTCTGGACTTGTGTTTTCGGCAGGAACGTGATGGGGGCTTGATGGTGGAAGGACAACGTTTCCAGGATTTTACAATTGATAGGAGTCCTCTGACCAAGGAGAAACTGATGAACATCATGCACAAGAAGTAGGTTATGTTAAGGAAGTGCCTAGTACTGATTTTGTTAGTGCGTGCATGTTCTGTGCATCATACAAGGCATGGTTGACATTGTCATGCATGCACTGGCATTGATATTGACATAATCATCTAGGGGAGGTGACGGGAAAAAATATCATGGGTATCAGTTTTGCCCTTCACCTTGCTGATGATTGGGAGCAATGTGATTCCATGCCAATGTTTGGCAAAGGGGTGACAAATTCTAGACATAGGGTTACATTTTCAAAACTTAAAGGTGGCTCTAAACCCTGTGTACAGAGTTTTATTTTAAACCCACTGATGGTCTTTTTTGGTTTACAGTAAACAGATTAAAGGAGCTATCAAGCGTCAGGAAGATTTGCTTTCAGAAGCAGCTAAAGAAGTGGAAGAGTTTTGTGAAGAGTACAGTTGGGTGGCTAATATCCAGGCATTTATTTCATCTTGGAGCAGTGGAGAAATTCATGCGTGGAGAGGTCAACCAGCCCAGAAAATTGAGGTACTGTCAGAATTGTATTTTTTAATAATAGATTCAACAATGTAGACACATTCAATTACACTGTAATGCACTGTCAGGTACATCTGCAGTGTTGTAACAAAGACATAAAATGTTTGTTTATAACATTACAGCAACAACTAAACCAGATCAAGACTTGGAGAGAGCAGGTGTCCAGCATCACAAAGAGTTTCTGTACAGAGAATGGGATCTTCTTTGTTGACTGTCATGAAGTTCAACAGTGGATCATTCCAAAGTTGAACAACATCTTTAAACAATTAGTGCAGATGGTGGTGCTGGATGTCATTAGGCTTTCTGACGAGGAGGTCAAAGACGTGGAGCAGTTATCTGAGGTACTGTACATATAATGCAGTATTAGTATAATTTTTATTATATAATGTACATTTGATTTACATGTAGGTAATCACATGGTTTCAAAAGCAACCTGGAAAAAAAAATTAAACATGTTGAATAAATAAATTATTTGTCAAAGGTTAACAAAATTGCATCAACCTGAAGGGGTCTGTACAAAATCTTGATCTCCTCTTCTGGACCCTGTTCTGGACCACTACAGCAACTGTATCTGGACAGATATCTGACCAGCCAGGACCCCTTTTCTACATGTAGAACCCTCTTTTTCTTCCAGAAAATATGGGCCCCTGATTTAAATATTCAAAATTGTCATACTTTTCAAAAACATGGAAGTCTTGACGTTTTGTACAACCTGTGCCCGAAGGGTGAGTGCACTTAAGTTTGTAGTCTTTGACTGGTAAATTTACAAGTGCTTATTCATTCATTCTATGAGAGTAATGATGTGATTGTCTTAAACATGAATTGTGGCCTTTGGTTACATATAAATTGATTACTTAAGTCTCTACAATATGTACATGTACCAACTGTAGTAATCTTTGCCCTTGGTCATCAAAATACATCTTTAAAAATTTCTAATAGCATTCACAAACCCTTTTGTTCTCACAAGCTTACTGATAATGTTAGAATTATCTTTGGAAATCTGAAGGCATTGTTTGGTAATCTTTGGGTTATCTTGGAGATGCTTTAGAATAATCAGAAGTATCTGCAGTGGGTATAATGTATACTAGGGAATCTTTGAATCACCTTTGCCTGAATTGCAGTAAATTGTATCTTCAGAAATGTGTGGATGAACCATGACCACCTAGTGGCAGTGTCGCATTTAAATACTCGAGGCACAAAAGTTTGACACGAAAATTCCCTGTTGTTTATCGTTTCTCATTGTCCCAGGAGACAGAACTAAAATTAAGTCTTTGCAATGGATTTAAAAATCCTAAGCTTTAATGTCATTCACTTGTATAAAAGCTGTTTGTACATGTATAATCTTCTTGTTGTCCTTCAGCTTCTGAAAGACCAGAAGACAGACATCAAGGGTTTTGCTGACTTCATGCAAAGTTTGTTAACTGTCAAAGAGCATGTGCCAAGCTTGAAAGAGAAAGTGGAGTACATAAAGAATCTTTATGAGGTGAAATCTGCACACATTCTAGCTGCTATATAAACAATTTTTTGACATGCTTGTATATCTCCATGACTTGTACATGTGTGTTTGTATGTACCTCACAATTGGTGTTTAGCTGTTGAACAAGGTGTTTACATAATGTCATGTACTTCCTTAAAGCTTTATATTACTTTTCTTCTTCAGGTGATAAGGAGCTGCTACAGACAACTCACTCCTGAAGAGGAAATGAGAGAGGAAAAGGTTTATGATTTTAATCTTGCAGCTACAGTGTACATGTAGATTGTCTTGCTCTAAAGTATATAAATTATCTTTAAGTTACACACTGTACATGCACAGATTGTTATTATCATGCAAGCCATGCACAAATTTGTTTCAGTGTAGGTTATACATGTAGGTCACCATCATCAATGGCAGATGCAGATGCAGATGGAGTTGGAAGGAGGGTGGGGGTAGCAGATAAGTTTTTTTTTTTTTTTTTTCCAGTAAGGGAGTCCTGAGTGGGTAACAATTTTCATAATGGGTATTGACCTAAATTAATATTTTGCCAACATGGAACAGAGAAGTTGGTGCAAGCATACAGTACTTAGTGTGAGAAGGCACTTGCACATAAGGTTTAGTTTTGTTACAACATGTAAATGATGTTGATTGTCTGATTTATCTTTCATTCTGGTGTTTATATATCAACCGTAAAATCCCCAAAGTTAGCACCTCTAGATTTGGTCGGGGGTACTCAGTCCCTTTTTTTCCTAATAAGAGGTTTTGGGGGCTTATGTGTCCAGCCTTGGTATATGTACAATGTTATTTTATATGCAGTTAAATGCAATTTAACTAGTAAGTTAACTACAAAGAGAAGCTGGTATTTGTCAAGCGGTCAGCGGTCTGCTGTGGGCAGGGCAGGCTCAGTGCCCCCCAGCGTTGTAGCGTGTTTCAGCGTGGCGTATCGAAGCGGTTTTGTACATGTAGCTGAGCTTGGAGTTATCCTGCCGGTTTTCTTTTTCCCTCCCTCCTCCCCCTTCCCCTTTTTCCACTGTTTAGCTCAGTGTGACAGGTGCCTGGATGACTGCTTGTGGGGGCTCATGGCTGGGTTGCGGGGATTGCCAGCCATGGGAGCGTTTCACTGTCTAGGGGCTGGCTGATCTCAGTGGAGGCCCCCAGACATCCCGGGCACCTATCTTCCATACAGCTTGATGCAGTAGTTAAGTATCTCTTATCCACTTTACTGTATGCTCTATCTTGGACCAGGCTGACCAGTGTGCCCATGCTTCAAGCTTTGAGTGTGTTCATTTGTGTTGTGAAGCTAAATGACATAGTTGGGATGGACTGGGTGGGTGTGTTTACATTGATTGCTTATATTAATTTTTTAGGTGTGGGCAACCTGGGAAAGTTTCTTGTTTGGTCTTCAGGAAGCATCTGACTTCGTGGAAGTCCACAAACCAGTGGTCACTGAGAAACTTCGTGACATAATCAGTGTGAGTATCTGTTTCTGATTTACACCCAAGCATCTTAGTAAGTTCTACAGAGCAATGTCTACTACCTGTACACATATGATCGGACTGTATTAGTCAGCGGTTTTCAACTGAGTGTGGTAAAGCCAAACCCAAAGTGATCACTCCACCAATCACAAAGGACACATTCAGGCAAACCAATAAACCAATCAAAACTCAAAGAAAAGTGTGGGATAAAGTGTGTGGACTGAGTGATTCACAATTGGTTTTGGGTCGACTTCTGATTGAATAACAAAGGGATGCAATTTATTGAAAATAAAATTTAGTGATAAAAATTTTGAATGACGTTTCGATGAATCGTTCATCATTTTCAAATCCGGAAAAACTAAAAGTCAAATTCTAGTGAGTTCTTTATATACTAAAAATGTGTGAGAAAGTTTTGGTTTTTTTTTCACACATTTTTAGTATATAAAGAACTCACAAGAATTTGACTTTTAGTTTTTACGAATTTGAAAATGATGAACGACTCATCGAAACGTCATTCAAAATTTTTATCACTAAATTTTATTCTCAATTGTTTATCCAAAGCCTCCGTTATTAGTGCAATTTATTGCAGTGCTAATTGTATAGCATACTCTGTAGTCTGTAATGAAATCAAAGCATCAAAATAACAGCCAACATTCAGTTCAACTGCTCTGTCATGTACAGTCAGACATGTAAAATTGTTCTTAGTTAAGTTGAAGGCCTTTTTATTGTACAGTATTAACCATAATGAATTGTTAACATCTAAAAATACACATTAATTTTGTCAACAGTCTTTGGAACAATCTGCAGAAGAAATTGGCAATACAGCTACATCGGGACAATTTCTAGATCCAAATGAGAATCCATCAACCATCCTTCATTCTATGAGAGAGGTGAGACAATCCCCCCCCCCCCCCCTCTCTCCAAAAGAATAGAGAAAAAAAAAGGCAGGGCATGAAAAAACCCAGGTCTGATTCCCTGGGGCAAGGAAAGTTTGCTGTTAGGAAAGTGACAATAGAAGCTCAGTGGCCCAGAATTCAAGTGAAGTCAGCCTCGAGTAGTCTTCTGAGTTTGATTGAATGTGACAGTTATATAAGATAATTTCTAGCCAGAAGCTGCTTCTGTCAAAACCGAAGACCACAAGGTTACCGGTAGTTACCCATTAGGTTGAAAGCATTAGTTAGGAATCCAGGCATACTTGGTTCGTGTTTGTCTTTTGCTTTCCATACTGGCTGCCAGGTCAGCAAGTAATATTTAAATGGAGGGGGGGGGGGGGGGGGGGGGTTACATGTAAGTAAAAACTGAAACTGGGCAGTTTGATTTCAATGTTCTTTCTTAGCCTGAAAAAGGTGCAGGGTTTTGTGCATGTTTATTCTGATCAGTATAATCAGTTGGTGCAATAGGGACCTTTAGATCAGAGGACGAGGACGACTACGAGTACGAGTTTACCATACTGAGCATGCGCGTGAGGTTTGGAGGCCGACATTTTTCGAAGGGCGCGTGCTCAGAACAGAAAAACTCGTACTCGAAGTCGTCCTCGTCCTCCGATCTAAAGGTCCCTAAAGTCTTGATGATTTAATACCAACTTAATAAATGTAGATGTAGATGAAGAATTCATAGGAAAGAGAGACATTTTAATGAAGCTTAAGGTGCCATATATTTGGCTATCCCATGTACTTTTTCTTATCAATTCCCAGCATTTGTGTCAAATGAATAAAGAAAAAAAAACAAGTAAACAAAAACATTGAAATTGTAGGTACACAAACATGTGTATAGTACAATCCCAGGTTAAAACACTTGGTAAAATCAAGACAAGATCTTCTAAGATCTACTAACTAAAGATCATCCAAGATCTTCACAAGGTTTTCAACCTGGGCTGTGGTGTGTTTGTATACATGTACATTGCGTGTACCTTGGAGCCAGAAAATGACCAGTCACAACACCAAGAAAACACCATTATAATTTTAACCATTGTCATCACCATCATCATCTTTTAAAATATCTGGTACCCTGGTCTTATTCTTCACAGCTTAGGGAGAAGTTTGTAAACATTCGCTCCAAGTTGTCAGAGCTCAGTAAATGTCAGGCCATCATACTGGGAAACCAGTATGACTTGCAACATGTCAATGACATCCTTCATGCCATCGACAAGAGGCAAGAGCTGTGGAAGTATTGTGATGTGTCATCGCATACCATTCGGGAGTGGCTGCAGACAGTCTTTAAAAAGGTATGAAATAACATACATGGCAATTATTCATGAACAGGAATCGGGATATGTTGCTACCTGTCCTGTGAACTAAGGTTCATTACCACTCAAAAGTAAGTTACCACAGGTCTTCTCTCTCTTGTCTTGGGAGATGAGACTCTTGTATCAAGACAAAAATCATGTATTGAGATATCAGACTCTTGAATTGCGAGATGAGACGACAGTTGTTAGTGAGGGCTTTTGCGACAGCTTTAAAAAACTGTAAGTACAACTGTACTCGAAATTCTTGTGAGATTTTGATAGCCCATTGTAATGCCAACATGCAGCAACAACACAGCAAAACTTTGGGTAGTGTATACATGTATGTCTCTATGAAAGTTTGGCATCCCTGAGATCAAGGAATAGACCTCTGCATTTAGAATTAAACAAAATTTAAAGTCAGTTTGGTGAAGATCATGGTAGCTGTGCTGCTAGAGTCAACAGCATTGCCTGGACAGTGTATTATCCTGGTGGAAAGCTGGCATTTTTACTATTCCAAGGCTCACTTGTTATTATATTTTATGTTTTTTCGATACAATGTATGTTGTTTTATAATATGCAGATGAATGTCAAGAAGGCAATGGACAAACTTTTAGAATGGAACAATGTTGGAAACAAACTCAGACATCATATTCCTGAAAATGATGGAGTGCTGCATTCCTGGCTGTCTCAGCTGGAAGAGTTTTCACAAGACTTACCTTTATTACTCCAACTCTCCAGTGATGCTCTCAAAGTAAAGTCCATGTTACAGTACTGTATATGTTGTTGCTAGACTTAATGACAGTGTAGGTACATGTACATTAACTTTATATGAAAGTTTGAAGGTGGGGTGTGTAGATGTAGTGTCAGTTGTTAGAGCTAGCAGGGTTTTAACTTAAACAACAGGGCCCAGAGGTGTAAATCCCTATTACCGTCAGGAACTAATTTGTTAAGTCCACATGGGAACTTGACTGTCTTACTTGCCTATTGCATCAACCTGCTTTAATTATATTTAGATAAAGGAATTTATTTATATCTTCTCTTTGCCTTTTCTTTTGACCAATTTACTTTAAATTATGGGATTTCTTAATTCCTCACACAATTCAGTATCTGCTGTAAGGTTATCAAACAATTGATCACTTACTTTTCCCGCACCAAATTGTCTTTGACAGCCACGGCACTGGAGGGCTCTGTTCATAGGAATGGGCCAAGACTATGACCCCTCCTGGGAATTCACAGTCGCAGATCTCCTCTCATTTAATCTTGGGCGGTACAAGGATCTGATAGCATCAATCTGTGCTGGAGCTGCAGCTGAATATGCCTTGGAACTTCAGCTCAACCACCTGGTTTGGGCGTGGCAGGAGAAAGACTTCAAGCTTGCCAAACACATTCCACTAATGAGACCAAGACTGAGTGATGAGAGGAAAAAAAGTGCGAAAGGAAAAGGGAAAAACAGACAGTCAGGGGCTGAGGTATAGACTCTACATGTGTATGTAGTGGCACAGCTGTTAGTTATTTCATGTTTCTGGTATAGTGTTGATGTTCTTGGTCAAGTATTTTGTAGGATGCAGTCGACTTAGCTTAAAGCTTGTACAGCAGTGTAGCACACAGACAAAGGACATGACCACTATAATTTGACGATTTATGATCTTACTGTTGCCAGATACATGTAACAAGATCACACTTAGGTAATCCTACTATGACTCCAAGAGTTCTATTATCACTTGATTTCATCCCCTTTTTTATTTATTAAACATTAAATATTTTCTGTTTTAATTGAACAGAAGGCAAATCTGAAGGCAAAACCAAAGACCCCAGCCTCCGTACCAGACATGTTCATTCTCATCGGTGTGGGCGAGCTGAAGTGTATCATTGAGGTACATTTTCTTTAAGTTCACATTGTATTTACAGGGCTTTCAGTTACTTAAGCTATAAGCGGCCACTGAAGGTGTAATAGGCGGCTGCAACCACTTAAGGGGCGGCAAGGCCCCTTTCCTCTAGGGGTCTGGGGGCAGAATCACGTTTATTTTTACTAATGAAATCCAAACAGACGGCGGTAAGAGGTCCTATAGGTGGCGGTAGACCGCTGGCAACCGGCTTTTGTTAAAACCCCTGTATTTATAATACTCTGTAAAATACTTCCGTTCATCCAGCGACTGTGTTTGATCGATACCAATTAAAAGATCATCCCCATTTTGTGATGTGTTATCCTCTAATTTGTGCTCCATGCTATAAAAAGGTTTGAATTCTCAGTTTGTGCTCATTGAGTAGGTCCTTTAAATTATCCTCTTTTTGCTTCATTAAATACTTGCAGATCTGTCTGGATTGGAGTATGGTTTGGTGATTTGGCAGTGTGTTCCAGGATTAAAACATATTCAAAGCTCTCATTTCTCTTGTATGATTTTTTAGTGCTTTTCATCTGGAATGTTTTGTGGAGCTTTAAAGTCAACATCATAAATGGAAGACAGACACCATAAACAGATAACCCTTTCTGAAAAGTTATGCATGAATATGTAAACTGAATTCAAAGTTTATGCTAAAGCATGATTACTTAGAACATGCTTTATATATCAGCGCTCCAAGCTCACTTTTTCAAAAAGTCACCTTTTGGCGACCTTTGACTGTAAAATGTTCGCAATCACTCGACTTTCGCCAGAATTTTGGTCGCCAAAAAATTTTTTCCACTCGCCATTGTGCCCAAAATGGTCGCAGCTTGGAGCGCTGTATAATTATTGTAATCCCGGATATAAAATCAAGAAGACAATCAAGCAAAAAAAAAAAAAAAAAAAAAAAAAGATAAACAAATTACCAACAATATTTAGATAGGAAGCCACATAATCTTAGCTGGTTGAAGTGGAATTTGAAGTGTTGATATTTGTGGAGGGAGGAAAACCAGAGAATCAAGGAAAAACCTGTCCAGAGCAGGGCGAAAACCAACAACAAACTCAACCCACATGTGGCACCAAACTGGAATCAAACCCAGGCCACATTAATGGGAGGCAACTGCTCTCACCACTGCGCCATCACTGTCATCCCCAAAGTAACTTTATTTTTCAGGACAATCTGGTCACCTTGCACGTCATGTTGACGTCACCCCATGTAGCAGATTTGAAACCATTGGTGGAGACTTGGATAACCAATTTACAGCAAGTAGAGAATATTACTGACATCTGGGCAGACTGCCAGAAAAAGGTATAGCCAAGAATTCAGTTCTCAGTAGAGATGCATGTTTGATAAATAAAAGTACAGGTTGACAGTCATCTTTACATTAGTAGCAAAGGCATGTTGTACTACATGATTAGCTACATTGTATGGATAAAAATCAATGTTGAATGCAGTGAAAAGAATATCTGATGATAAAGCATGAAGATCTTATCGCAACGATTCAAGGTGTGTTGTGTAACAATATTTATTAGTTATGGATAAAAATCAGTGTTGAATGCAGTGAGAAGATGGTAAAGCATGTTTAAAACAAGGAACACATTATATACCATTGTACTTTCAAAAAATTGCAAATTTAATCGTAGTTGTAGGATATTGTTATTTTATATTTTCTGTAACTTACAATGTAGCACAACTTGTATCCTTGTTCACCATTTTAGTGGCTCTATCTCAGTAATGTTTTTGCTGAGCCAGAATTAAAGAAGTCCTTGGGGGAGAACACCCAAAGTTTCACTGATGTTGATAATAAATACAGGGTAAGTTCCTTAATCCACGACATAACAGATAGCAGCTAACATATCTGTATAGTGTTTCCTACTTATATTCATGACTAAGAGACGGGAATGGGTGTGCAGCTCGAACTAAGGAGCCTGGTGTTTAATGCCGTCCAAATATCATACAAAGTTCAACATCATAACTAAAGAATAGTATATAAATATCACTACAGAAAGCAACTCAGGCTAACTATTCACGTGCGCCCGATACGCCGATACGCCGATACGAAAACCCAAAAACCCAAAGGGAAAAAATCGGGAACGTATTCCCCAACTGATGCAGTCGCACAACCTCTGGGGTTAAAAGTAAGAAAGAAAAATAAAAGTTGATAGTTCGAGAGCTGAGATGAATACATTACAACTGTCAAAACCTTATATACCTCATACCAATGGAGTCAATTAACGCCATAGCGGCTCACGTGCCCTCATACCAATAGGAAAGTATTTACATTCTCTGCCACTGCCACTGCGTTTAGCTCCGCCGACTGGAATGTAAATACATTTTTAATATGGACCTGAAGTGAAGTGCTCAACAAAGAAGCTGCGAGGCTTAATATGTACTACAACTGATTCTACCAGAGCCTACCAGGGCAGGAAAAATCCACGCCCATTTGCCTGGGACGAGTACAGTATTCCCTCTGGAAAGTAAAAATGGAGTTGGGGTGTTTGGTCTTAGTCTGAATAAAAATGTCAAGTTGATAAATTATAATGTCTGGAAACTGTTTGAAGACTGAACGATTAGCCAAAGGGTCAATAAGTTTAAATGTAGGGTGATTTTAAAATCTAAGCTTATGTTTTGTTCGTGGTCGTCCTCCAATTGCCAATACAATAATACCATCAGATTTAGAATGAAGTTCGATTTTTTTTTCATGGATGGTGTATAATACATTGGTTGTTACTTAGGAATTTGTTCAAGAGATTCTCAAGGATCCCAAAGTCCTGTCTGTGCTGCCATTAAAGAAAAGGGGAGAGAAAGGTTGGCGTGATCTACAAGGTGTCTCCCTCCGGGAGCGGTTGCTGGAGTTGATTAGAAAGGAGGTAAATCGTAGTTTTTACACTAAACAGTACTTCTCACGTACTGCTGGTAGTGATGTCAAGCTGACCCCCACTGCCTCACCTTTATCGCAAAATTGTCTTTATTGGTTTTCAACACTGTTACATTAATTAATTAATGTAAATTTAAACAAATAAAAAATTTAAGTATCTACAAACCCGCTTATAGCATAGCTAATCTAGGCGGGTTGTACTACTTACAGTCATTTACCGAGCAGAAAGCGATTTAAAAACAGCTACTAAATAAATAAACATACACACACATTAATAGTTAATCAAGCACAAAGGTATAAAGGTAAAGCAAATTAAGAGGTGTAAAGTAGATAAACGGCTAAATGTAAGTTTGAAAGCTATAGTGTATAGTAATTACTTGTTTTTAAATTCAGCAAAATCAACGCTTATACAAATAGCATTACGCTTAACGCTGGAAGTAACGAAAAATGTTCAAGGCTTTTACATTATAATGGCCTTATATAAAATCTTTAAAAAATCTTTGGGTGTGTGGACGGAAAAGTCGGTAATGGCGGACGCAACTGAGACAACTGCTCTCCACACAGGTCACATGACCTATTCCCCTTCCCTAGTGGTACGGTGTGAGAAAAACGTCTTTCACTTTTTTCGTTTCATTGTTATTACAGCAATACTTGATGAGCCTACAGAAGTGTAATAATATATTTAACTTGGTATTTTAAAGTACATGTAACTGTTTGGTTTCAGGAGGAGTTAATCAGAACAGTTGAAGAATACATTGAGAAGGCCCGTGTTGCATTTCCACGTCTCTTCTTTCTCAGCGACAATGATCTTCTCGGTTTGCTTGCTTGGTCTCGCAATCCAAAAGATTTGCTGCTCTTTGTTAGAAAGTGTTTTCCTGGGATAAAGAACCTTCAGTTTGCCTTACCAAGGGATGGTAATTTAAAGCTGGCTTCTTCACTTGACACAGCACTCAATGGTAAACATGTCTACTTAACAATTAGATTATGAGCTCGAGATTTCTATCGCGCAATAGAAATCGAGAGCGAATAATCTAATTGTTTTAGTATAAATCTTCTAGTCGTTCAAAACTTAATGTAAATCCTCTTCTCTCAACACTTTGAAAACGCCAAGAAACGGCCGTTATTTTGTTAACAAGCGCACACTGTTACGCTACTCACTATCTATCACAGAATAGATAGTGAGTAGCGTAGCCAATCAGAGAACGGCATTCGTGATAGAACGTTAGTAGATTTAGTAGATTGTGTTAGACTTCAAATGATGTTTTAAGTATGATAAAGGAAGGTTTTGTCAGGGCTATCAAATTGCGTCGCGGTTCAAATCAAAGTAGCAATATTAAAATTACTAAGTTTGAGGTGCGTTTGTCAGAAGCAAGTCATTGTCGTGGAAAGGCTTACTTGATAAATCTTTAGGTCCCTTTTGTTTTTACCGGTGCTTAAATGCTTTTCCATGTCAGCATATTACTGAGTGCAATGTGCAGTGTAATATAAACTGGTCCAAACTCTGTACAACATGTGGCTCAATGGTCCCTTTTCACTGCTCATACTTCATTCATCAGGAATGATTCCCTGAATCCCTGGGCACCATTTTCAATGTTCCGCACTTACAAAGGCGTGTGCCATATACAGTACTAGTAGTAATCAAAGATTAGGAAGTGCGTTCTACAGGATATGTAGTGTGATAATAGAAAGTGGGTTTTTTGAAGAAACGGAAATGGAAACTTAAGGTTGACTGCGGCTTTATTCTTTTATCGGGAGTTGTACACAGTTCCCTCACACTTCGAGGAATACTGAAAATGTACAGACATGACGTAATCGATGTACAGGACAACGAGGCCAAACGCTGCACGTGTTATTTTCTCTTGCACGTGTTATTTGGCCTCACATGTTATTTTTTCTTGCACGTGTTATTTTCACTTGCACGCGTATGAGGCCCAAAGCCCCTGAAAAAACTTAGAGGGGCGGCCAAATTGCAGAAAAAAATCTCGATTTCTCACGCCAGCAAACAAAATTAGGATGCGTTCTCTCGTTCCTCGAGAACGCAATTAATATCAAAAATTAATTAGAGTGTAGAAGCAAAATAAAAATACAAAGTGATCATTGATTCACTCAACTTCAAGCAAAGAAAGCCACATTACATCCAGGACTCCACAAAGGAAGAGTCACCAACGTTTGCTTACTGGAGCTTGGGATTCACCTCTACCTGTAGTAAAAATCGTGCCCTTTAGGCCTGTAGCTATTGGACTCCCATGATTTGAACAATTTAACAATGTAGGCCTTTTCCCCTTCAGCCCATCTTCTACAAGTCACTGCCATTGAGGGCTTGTTAGAAGAAGTAGTTCCTCTATTATCTGTGATCCCTGCATCACCTCGGCCGCAGCACTGGCTCGTCATGTTAGAAGAGAAAATGAGGAATACCCTGGTACAGTGTCTCGCTGAATGTGTGGAAAGAAGGCTTCATGGGAGAGAGAGTCCCAGTAAACTATTGGAACTTATGACCACTCTTGGTGAGAACCCAGGATAAGCTGTTGTTTTAATTAGCTGAAATCACCCATATCTTGAGAAGGCTAAGCTCAGTGTTGTTTTTTGTGAGTTGCATTGAGCTACATGTACAGTAATAAGAATCTTGGACTGCCATCGAAAGCTGCCACTGATTGTGGTAAATTTGACGCATGGGACACCATAGCAGAAAAAATAATGTCGCTTGCTGCAGGATGCATGGCAATCCCTGTTTTGTCCCAGACAGGAATTAAACCCATGACATCCCGAACACCGGGCGGGCGCTCAGTATCCACTGAGCTACGAGAACTCATGGAGAGCAAGGTCATTTAACTGAGTTCATATGTGACAGGCGTACTGCATACTGCAAGGATCAGCATTGTCGAAGTCATCATGAGTGGATAAGTGAATAAAGATGACAAATTCTAAGCTCGGTAATGAAATGTGAAAGGTGAATTGATCATTTTACGATAACTGCAGAAATTCACGCGCGCTCATTGGTTAAATTTTATTGTCCATATGCGGACAGACACATAAATTTGAAATTCATGCGACGCGTCAGCGAGCGAGAGCGGGCAGTTCAACAATTTGTTATCGTAAAAAACAAATTGATGTCAGTTTTTAATGCGTCTGTCCTGTTATTGACAATGAATTTCGACATAACATTGTCAAAGCAGTCTGCGGATCCACTCGGCTATCGCCTCGTGGATCCACAGCTACTTTGACAATGTTATGACGAAATTCATGATCAATAACAAGACAGACGCATAAAAAAACTGGCGTCAATTTGTTAAACATGAGACGAGGGTGGGCCAAAGAAGTTCACCTTTTTCATGCTCGTGTTATGTTGATCAGTTCAACTTTTGCAATCTCATTACCGAGCTTAAAACTCACCATCTTTATTCACTTATCAATCCCTGTTTTGTTTGGTATCAACAACTAACAGTTGCATTGTAAAGGTAACACAGTTACAAGCACTCCACTCGGGTTATGAGCTGTCTGTGTTCAGATCTTCATGTACAACTGCTCAAGCACTTCACAATTCTTTGAAAGAAAGTTAACTGCATGGAGGTTTGCTCTCCTTCCAGTTCTCTTTTCTCACACAATGATTCCATGCTAGTGCTTCGTTTCCTATGCAGGACCACTGGTCGCTGTTCATCGAGATGAAAACAGTCCAACAGGCACAAGTCGTAACATTCTGCTGAAGTTTCCTAGCCAGTGTGTGGTAACAGCAGAATCTGTTGTGTGGACCAAGGACATGAGCGAGGCTTTACAAAATGGAAGTTTACGAGAACTGTCAGATCTGAGGTACGCCTGCTGTCACTGGGCGATCTATACAGGGTCAGAAATTGCGCTTTCCTGGTCGCCAATGCGACTAAACATTTTGCACTGGCGACCAGAATTTCACAGCTGGTCGCCACATTTTCCCATTTGGCGACTGAAAAAAAAGGTCAGTCGCCAGTTGGCGCCTGCCTAAAAAAGTTAATTTCCGACCCTACTATATCGACTTTGATGGCGATTGACTTTAGTTTTAGTCATCCTCCTACTGTACAATGACATTGTGGAAACTTAATTGGAGTCAATTATGTCACCCATTCGTTTCCATAGTCAATTCGCAAATTAAATTTAGGCACATAATGCATGGAGAGTATAAATAATTATCATGGTTTCAGATCATGGGTATGCACTTTGCACAAAAGAACACTTGCACTATAAGTATGTAGTAGAAGAAAGTGTACTGTATAATTATGAGTAAATGTATAAGTGGGAGGTTGGGCAAATGCATGTATTCAGCTTTCGAACTTGTCGTTGTGCCTCCATAACGTTGCCTCTCTGATATGTTCTGATCTGAACTAAAGCTTGTCTACTCCATTTTTGGAGCATTAAGGCGCTTGGCCACTACAAAACACGTCAACAATCCTTCAGTCCCCGGCTAGGCGTTCCATCTCTGTTTAAGAGTAGCCCTGTCACTAATTTTTAATACTAATTGTCTTTCATAGGAAATCTCTCGGAGCTTATGTGGAAGACTTGTCACTGGCTATTAGGAAGAACCTGGAACACAAAGACTCAAGTGCAGCACATGGCCGTGTTGAGTTACTGTTAAGTGCTCTAGTTGGCCTGGTAATTAATCAAAGAGATACGATCACGGGTTAGTGTAAGGTTACACTGCAGTATTAATTAATTTTGGCTTGACTTCTGACTTGTGCATACATTCGTAGTGTCAGTTAATATACCTCTTTCAACGTGACTTCGTTTATGAACAAACCAGATGCAAAAGTCGTGCGCAGTGGTATTGAAATTGTGTGTGCGAAAGTATATGTAAAAGACGAACACCTGTGCGTTAATTTTAAGTCAACTCTGGGATTGCTTCATTCGCATTGAGGCGGGCGTTAGGGCTGAGAAAATCTACTGAATTTTGCTTATCACATCTTCTACATAATTTTATCGTATGCAGAATTCATCACCAATGGCATCTCAGATGTGAACAGTTTTGAGTGGAAAAGCCAGCTTCAACACCACATGGAAATGAAGACGATTTTAACATCCAGCTACCAAGGAGAAGAGCAAGTCCCACCTGGCCGTTCGATAATCCCCATTAAACACTTGTACGAGATGGGCCTCTGCAGCGTACACCAACTTGGTACCAGTTTCGTATACGGGTACGAGTACCTTGGCCCCACGCCTCGTCTTGTTGTGACACCCTTAACCCAAAGGTGCTTTCTGACTCTGACCATGGCACTGAGGTCTTACCAGTGTGGGGTCCCTGTGGGTCCTGATGGTATTGGAAAAACAGAGACAATCAAAGACCTGGCTAAGGTACACCATGGTGTTTGTTTTGTGGTTGTTTAACTTGCAAGCATGTATAGAAGACACGTTTTGCGTTATTATTATAGAAAACATGATTGATGAATCTCAAGCAGTTTAAGATCCATGTACTGAGGCTAGATCTAGGCAACGTCCTTTGTAGCTCATAATTTTAGTTTCTTGCATAGGGACTTTCTGTATATTATTTTTAGATAGTGCAAGGTTGGTGTCCCCATTTAGCAATAACGACTTCGTAAAAGAAAAACTTAAGCCATCCCTAAACGTGCAAACGGGCTCGATTCGCGCAAAGGTATTCACTTGAAGATTTTGTGACCCTTTGTTATTACGCTAATTTGTAGAAATCATATCATCGCATTATTTATTCACTCTGCCTTGAGAATGATGCCACGATGCAGCCGGAACGTCGGCTTTCAACGTTAATATTCGCTTGATAATGAAGTCATTGTCATTGTTATTGATTTATTGACGCTATGAGTTCCAAGCCAGTGACCGTGAGTAGTGATCCAAAATGTGTACCGTGTAGATAAGTGCTTCCACTGAAACACGTTACAGCAACAAGAAATAACGGTGTGAGAAATTGTTCTGTGATAATAGAGTTGAACTGATTCGTGACTAGTGATCGCCGTGTTGACAGATGAATTAGTCATTGCGCAATGGTAAACGCAACTATCATATGACATTTTTTAAGGTGTGTAGAATCTGTGATTCGAGTGAGAGATCTGTTGAGCAATACGTTTTGAGCGAGAGTATACAGTTGTAACGAAGGAAACCTAACTTGGAAAATAATAAACTGTGAAGTGTCGGAACCTAGCGGACTCTTTGGTCTCATTTCCGATAACGGCAACGAAAAATTGTAAGAAGCTTTTTAGTGATCTAAGTATTTTAATACTCAAAATACTCAAAATACTTAATTTTAATTTTTTTTAAAAAATGGCTTTTTGGGCAATCGTTGCATACTCTTTATCTCGGTTATTTTCGAAACACATGTTACAATTAACGTCAAGGGAGAAATATCTAAAAAACCAGTTGACACTGTTAAGGAATGAATCCCTGTGAATCTACAGGGGGTTACGTCTCCGGGTTCGTACGGGACATGGAAAACCCGGATTCCAGGCCTGGAAGGTTATGAAAGTGAAGTGTTGGTCATGGAAAGTCATGAAAACCCAATCGACTTTCTGAGAAAGAACAGGCAAAAAAGATCAAACTAGATTTGAAAACCAAGTTAGAAAACCAGTTAATTCCAGTATAAAGATAATAAACTGCTTGGAAAACTCGGAAAGATCATGGAAAAGGTCGTGGAAAGTCACGGAGTTTCAAAAGCCCAAAAGAGTACGAACCTTGAGTCTGTCATAACTATGTTGAAATAACGAGACCCAACGACGAACTCAGCGTTCATATGACTACAGATTCAGGACACGATCAGTGCCAGGCACGTGCGCCATCTCTACTCCCCTATGAAGGTCCCGTCCACACTGCACTAGGGGAATTTTACTTTGCAGCTTTATTTCCTCGGTTAGGCTTACCGTCCACACTAATCCGTCACGAAAACGAAGGTATTTGAGAACGCTCTTCAAACATGAGAAATTTAAAAACCCCGGGTTTGAAAATGGAGATTTTCTACAACGGTGACGTTACGATAATCATTTGATTTCCCTGCCCGAGTTTTTACTCAAACACAAATAAACGCCGATTGTTTCGTTTTCAAATTCCTCCGGCCTAGTGTGGACGGAAAACATTTGATGCGTTTTCAGAGTGAAACCTCCTTTTTCAAATACCTCCGTCGCTTTGTTGACGCTGCTTAATTTTTGACCAAAGCGTTT
This sequence comes from Platygyra sinensis, assembly GCA_019787425.1. Taxonomy (NCBI): domain Eukaryota; kingdom Metazoa; phylum Cnidaria; class Anthozoa; order Scleractinia; family Merulinidae; genus Platygyra; species Platygyra sinensis. The sequence continues at coordinate 53,317 of JAHPZR010056282.1, read as the reverse complement.
TTGAATATCACATGAAATGTTGCTTGATTGTTTCTCAGACTCTTGGACGGCATTTGGTCGTGTTTAACTGCTCAGAACAGTTGACGTCCGCCATGTTCATCCGTTACCTGTTTGGTATGATCAGATCAGGCAGCTGGACCTGTTTTGAGAATGTCGACTGTGTGGGGCCTGGGATCCTGTCTACTTTTGGCGAACATCTCTCCAACATCAGGATGTCACTGAAATGCTTGGAGAAGTTTGTCCTTTCACATTACACTGCAAGACGATACACCAAGACAGATGATCAAGAGGTATGATTTTATCATCCAGGTCTCAAAACGTATTTTTAATCTTGGCATTAAGTGGGATAGTAAATAGAAGTAAGTTCCTTGCAGATCGCATGCAATTAGGATTGTAGAAAGCTAACCTCTGTACGTCGGCTTTACGTACGGTATCAACTTCTAACACTGAGTTTAACATTGGCATCTATCCTGCTCACTCATGTCCAGAAATGCAGGTTAATGTCAGATTCAATGCTCTTCATGAATAAGCATCACAAAGTGTCATTTTCATATTACTTCATATTTGACAGAATTATGTGTGTTTTGGTGACTTTTTAGGAAAGAGGACACTTTGTGATGCCCATCATAAAGAGCATACATCTCATTAACCTGCATTTCTGGACATATGTGGGATAAGCTTGATCTTAATTTAAAAGTCAACCTATTATGACGGTTTAGAGCCAAAGAAAACATTCAGTGATTGCTCATTCTACTTGGTCTTTTCATCCTGGTGCGTTTAGAACGTTAAAACATCCCAACGAAGGAACAGCTTGGCCACTCTAAACTCGCTGCCACAAGAAGCCTTTTCACTTCGCCACAGGCCAAATCAAGTATCGGTAAGACTAAAATTATGAACTTAAAAAGACTTTCTTCACGGTTTTCAAGACATATCTGCCAAGACACTCAGCATTAAGGAAGAATAATAAGTAGTGTCTCTTACATGCAGTTTAGTTTTTCAATATTTCATGTACGAAGATGATTCCTTGAAAAGCGACCTAAGATACTGATTCAGACACCTTAGCTTTGTCCTGTGTACAGCCTGTATATCGCTGTCGTCGATTTGTGTATGTTAAATAAGTATTAATCTCTGTAGTCAATTTTTACATTGAATAATTATTAATTCCTTTGGCTTAACCACATTTGATGCTGTTACATGTGCTGTATATTGGTGCTTCTTTTATTTATGTTTTGTTGCTTTTTTGTTGTTTGTTTGTTTGTTTATTTTTTTGTTTTGAGATATCAAGAAAAGACTGGAGGAAATAAAAAGAAAACAATTGAAACAAAAACCACAACAACAGCAAAACAAAAAAATAAAAATAAAAATAACATTAAATTGTTAGTCTTACGAGTGGAAGGGTCAGAGAATTTCATAACTTTTGTCTTTTTTAACATGCACCCATTTATTTCTCTTCGCTTGTTTTATTTCAGGGAGAGCACCTTTCTAAAAGAAAGAGGCATCTGTCCATTTCAGAAGGAAGTGATCTCCAAGAAGCAGATTATTACGATGATGTGAAACCTCAGCCGTTGTACCCACTGAAAAAACAACCCAAGCTTCCTCAGACATTTCAAGATAGCTCAGCACGAGTGTACAAGAAGGAGATCAGCATCAGAGAGTTTGAAATGCCGCTATTGGGTAATATTGTCTTGGAAGGACAGTTCATGGCGGCTAGTGCGATGTATGGTTGTTTTATGACTATGTCTGGTAGTTTTTGTTTAAATACTAAGCTGCCAGACAACTTTAGGGTGAGTCTCCATACTGCACTCAGAATATTGACTTGGTAAAGAGAACTTTTCATGATTATCGTGGCCCCATCGTTTTCGAAAAGCTTCGTTTGAAATTTGTTTCGCGTCCACAAGATAACGAAGAGCCGGAGTTTTCAAATTCCTCCAGTTTGAAAAGCGATTTCGATAAGCTCCGTTTTCGTGACGGATTAGTGTGGACGGTAGTCCTGACATCAAAAATAAACTTATATTTTCAAATGTTTTCGTCGTAGTGTGGGTGAGGAATGAGAGAACTTTGTTGTGTTATGCGTGTAGTCTTATTCTTTTTATTGTTTCTTATTGTCAGGCTCAGCTTAGACCGGTCTCGATGCTGTTTCCTGATTGTCTTCCTGTGGTTGAAGTATGGTTGGTATGCTGTGGCTTTACTGAAGCCAAGCCTCTTGCTATGAAGATCAAAACCTTTGTCAAGTTAATCAATGAACAGGTAACAGCAGTGTCCTACCCAATAAAGCTGGCTGTAGAATAGCAAGTTGATTATTTCAGTGCTACTTAATTAATTCTGCTTCATGGCTGTATTCAACTTCGTTCCCAGGGTCCTCTCTCTAAGTCGAGAAAGTACCCTGGTTACGGCTGGTCACGCGTCTGCTAGATTTTAGCAGATTCCAGAGATGTGATTGAAGGGAGGGGCTGGAAAGTTATAGTTTGTCTCCATTGAGCTCACCTACTGAGCCCAGTAGGGAGTGGAATTTGTAAAACTCCCGTTTTGGATCGGCAAAACTCACAGCGAAGGAATGGTCACATTCGATATTGGAGTTCAATGCGTTCAATGCTCGGCTAAAAGGCTAGCTCTTCATTTAGGTGAATTTTTCCCATCGACAGTTGGACGGTCTTTGGAATTTGTGGCGGAGAAAAAATTTGGCAAAGAACTTGGAACTGAAAACCACAACAGTAAATGGACCGCGCGGTGAACTTAATTTTATTTTTTATTCGGCGAAATCACAACATATGTATTTACTCATTCGTTTAGAGTCAAACACGTCGTATGTTCGCCCTCAAAGGTAGTTTTGGATTTGATTTAATTATTCCCATGGACAGTTTGACGGTCATTCCCTTCTCTTGCAGCGAAAAAAATCTGCGAAGAATTTGACAACAACCTCTGCACGCCAAGTAAGCTTGATCGCAGCTTATATTTTTCGATCGGCAAAATCATAACAGAGGCATTGATGTATTCGTTTAGAGTTTGATACGTCCAGTGTTTGGCAAAGACTACAATGAGCGACAATAGTAGTTGAGACACTTTTAGGAAATGACGCTTTTCGATACTTAAGCGTTTGTTCTATTTTATTTGCATCTAGCGTTAATTCTCTGATACCCCCGGCCCCCAATTCAATGTTGTGTGGACGCTGTGGCCTGTGTAGTCGAAGAAATAGAAAAATCAACATTGTTTTGGGGGGAAGGGGGCAAAATGTGACCAAGACACTCAAAAATCGAATTTTACTACCAAGTGTCTCAACACTTTTGTCGCCCATTGTCTGCAACAGAAAACTTGTTTTTGCTAAAATAATCGGAGTAGTACTTTATTGAAATGTCTACCATCGCTTCATTCCGAGATTTGGGTCCTTCTCATGGGAAAATTATGGCAAGGTTACTCATCAGTACGAAAATGTAAGGAAAATATCACCTTTTTGGAACTGTAATCTTGCGTGATATTCGTGCGTGACATCGCCAATTTAGGGTGTCGGTCATCTCCACCTTATTTCTCTCCGAAAAATGAATGAAATAATGAAGTAATTGTTGAATTACAAACAACCGGTGGTACCCCAAAGCAGGCTATCTTGGTGAGTAATTCAAACGACCGCTGTACATGAGAATCAACGGGTAACCACGGTCAACCACGGGTAACCATGAATCGATTAAATCAATATTAAGAGCATCCTTTTAACCATCATTCGGTTATCCGTGGTTACTCGTGGTTACTCATGGTTACCGGTGAAAAAAGCTGTATTTATTTGCATTAAATAATTGTTATTCACGCTGAACTGAAAAAAGAAGCAAAAACTTTGTACAATAGGAATTAAAATCAGACACTATGTTATAAAACTAACTTTTGGGCTCAGAAGACACGTTTTTACTAGTTTAGCGACAGTTGACCGTGTGTAATGACATCATTTTATATCACACTTGCATATTAGGAGCATCCCGTTAACAGCATTCTGTTCAGCAGACAAAATTACATAAGATCACTAGTTTTATCACGCTTTTGAACTTCATGTCATGATCCAATGTTTTATCAATGATAAAGCGTCAAAAATAGAATAAACTAATTAACTTTTCTATATAAATGGTTTATCAATGGGAAATCATTGGAAGTTCGCCCAGTAAATTTGAAAAGCACTAAAACTATCGATTGATATAAAATTTTATATGCTCATTACAATGCCGTTATCAAAATGATATGTGCATGTTACTGTGACGTCATTATGAGGTCATCTGTAATAGGCCATTGCAGAAACGTGAGAGGACTGGGAAAGAGTACGGTTGTTTTCCGTTTGTTTGAAAAACTAAGATATTTAAATGAAAGATCAACTAAATTAGACAGTCTTTACCAAGAATAGTAGTATTTAGAGAAGGAAAATGGCAAAATGGAAGCTCTTCAACAATCACCTAAAACAGAGGGTTTGTATGGATTGGGTAGACAAGCCACAAAATTAGAAGGGTTTGTATGGAACTTTGCAACTTTTGCAAGGCTCCCACTTGAACAATTTTCCGCTAAAAGCTCTTAAAGTTGGCTGGATAGCTATTTATTCAGTAGCACTTCAGTTGAAATGTTTCGATTTTCAATCTAATCAATAAACGAAACTCGTCCCAGTCCTCTCAAGTTTCTGTAATGGGCTATGGTAAAGCATTGTATTGAGGCCAGACATGGAGAGATTTTTGCCTAAGAACGATACAATGCTTTGTTTTTTCGTCAAGATATGACAACTAAAAAGAGAAACACTTGTAGCCATGATGTCATAGTGAGAATTGCATTGAATGAAAGTGAGGTAGACACTCTTTGAACGCTTTAAAAGTGAAAAAGTGGCGATAAACACCCCCTTGAGGGCTAAATATTGATCCATTTATTAACGGGATACACCAGGTTTCTGTCTTTGTGTCGGAATTTCGGTAAGAAAAAAAACACTTGTCACTTTTTCTTCAGTCAGGAATCACTCTGAACTACGCATTTAGTCGCTTTTGTAAAAATAAACTTGCTAGAGCTTGGATATATAAAGGAAATCGCCACAATTTGCAAAAATAGCCTCCAGACAATGAGCGACAAAAGTAGTTGAGACACTTTTAGGAAATGACGCTTTTCGATACTTAAGCGTTTGTTCTATTTTATTTGCATCTAGCGTTAATTCTCTGATACCCCCGGCCCCCCAATTCAATGTTGTGTGGGCGCTGTGGTCTGTGTAGTCGAAGAAATAGAAAAATCAACATTGTTTTGGGGGGAAGGGGGCAAAATGTGACCAAGACACTCAAAAATCGAATTTTACTACCAAGTGTCTCAACACTTTTGTCGCTCATTGTAGCTTTGAATTTGATTGAATTCATCTAATCGAAAGTTTGGCGGTCATTCGATTCTCCTGAAGTGTAAAATTTTGTAAACAACTCGACAACAACGACATCGGTCGCGCGTTGCAAAATGCATTGGCTTTTGTTTGAAAGCTGTTTAGCGCTGCGGTAAATCGAATTTTCGGTCAAGAAAATAGCTCCAAGTTGAATGTTCCCATAGATTATTCAGTTCACGGTTATTTAATTCCTTTGGTGAGAAAAACTGATTAAATTAATCCGAAGCAGGTTGTTGACGGTTATTAAGCAGTGAAATATAAGCAAAGTTCTCTCTCAATCAACATCTCATACTCATAGAAGTTCAGGTAGAGCCGAAGCAGCTGGCCAGGCAAGATCTCTGACAAATAACTTGCTTCCTTTTCAAAATAGCGTCCGTATAGCAGCGCAACATTCACCTCCCTAGAGAGTGTTGACAAAATTAAGTTGAGGACCCACCCTCTGTGCGGCTTTGATCGGCATGCCTAGACACGTGACCAGCCGTAACCAGGGTACTTCAACACGTGTGCAAAAGGTCTGCGCATGCGCAAGGTCTCTAGGTTGCGAATGCGAACTTCACAACAAGAACGCCTATTTTTTGAGCTGAAATCGAACTTTATTAGCATCCAAAACTTCAAAGCAGGAAACGTTAAACCTCCAGGTATGCACTGGAGCAAGGATTTCTAGAAAGTTCGCGGCGATCGTGCAAGAAAGCCGCTCATTTAGACAAATTCGTGCCTCGCCGTTCTCAGTGTTTATGTTCGACTTCAGAATGAAACAAAAGCGAGCGTGGACTTTCAAACATGATTTTCGCCTTTGGTGCAAGGAAGAAAAAATGTGGTGCAAAAGAGAGAAACTAAAGCAATTAATAAACTTTGTGTTCGTGAAATTCCAAGCTTATCTTTTGCGTGTGGAATCTAGTTTGTTTTGATATCACGTATAATTTCAATGGCAAATTCGCGCCGGAAGCAGGGATGGCACGCATGCGCACTGCGTTTTTCACGCGTGTTGGGTACTTCTCGACGTAGAGAGAGGACCCTAGGAACGAGGTTGGGCTGTGTTTTCTTTGGTGTATACCATTAGTTTCAAATCGAGTCTCCGGCTAAACCATTCATATGAAAAGTGAGTTCCGCCGCCAACATGTTCCTTTCATGCATATCAAACTCATTTTTTACGTTAAAGGCGTCAAGGCGGATATACAATACAACGCAACGCAACGCAACGCAACGCAACGCAACACAACACAATAACCTTTATTTCACCTGGAATACATTGTGATAAGTGTGACCATTGGTTTAAACCTGTCTTGGAATGCAAGGTACTTAAATTCTTGCTAAAGTTTCTTACTCTGCCTTAATGTAGGTGCCAGCAAGTTTTCTCAAGGAAGCAATAACTGACTGAAATAAGATCACTTAGATTCCTCTAAAAATTGTCATGATACCAGATTCGAAACCATCGTAATTGGGTGAGTGTTTATTTTGTAAGGTTTCTTGTCAGCCCCAGTACTCGTTTGGATTGCGCAGTATGAGGATGGTGACCACGTTAGCTGGACAACAGCTGCAGAAGGATACGGCCAAGAGAAAAATGGCGACAATGAGTTCCATCAGAGAAGATTCGGAGGCCGATACCGGTGAGAGTAATAAGTCGTTTTTTTTGTGTGATTTTACATAAAGCCAAGATTTTTTACCTTGTTCATCGAACTGACCGTAACATTAGTCTGACGCCGCCAGTGTTGTTTTTAAACTAATGCTATGGTTATTGATTATGTTGAAAGTTCGTAACTGGTTTGAATCCTGGGGAAATAAGTTCGTCTATTGTGTGACATCAGGGGGAAGTTACTTAGTATAAAAGAATTGCTGTTGGTTGCGTACGTTTTGGCAACCTCTGAGGAGGACATCCTCCTAAGCAAGTGACCAAGGTTTACTTCTCGGTGGCGTTCAGTGAAGTCTGGTCTGATTGGTCAGTTTTTGCCGTGAAATGATTGGTTTAAGTCGACGATGTCGAGACAGATCATGTCTTATTCGTAACTGGTCAGTCTTTTATATATAGATATATATTTTTTGTGATATTATTGAAACGTGAAGGGTAATACCCCATTCACACCAACGAAACTAGTGTAAGTAATCAAGTTCGGTTTTTTTTTCCAATTGCCGATTACGCTTTGCAGTCATTCTGAGGAGAGAAGTTTCAAATCAGACAGGTTGTTACCTTGTTAGGTTGTACGGTATGTACGGTATTAAAGTAATTAACGTAGTTTACAGCGGTTATCAGTCACACGCGCCCTCCAACGATTTTTTTCCATTTCGAAAACTACGTTTTGGTGGACGTCAATCAAATGTCTCCATGACAATAACGGCGTCAAATTCTCAGAGTATCCGAGTTGCTCTTTCACATCATCTTTACTTGACTCGTCGATAAACAGAAACTGAGAAGTAAGACTTATAAAATCGTTTGAAGCGCCTTTTCGTTCGTCTCGCTCACGGGCAATGCTTTGAAGCTACAAATTTACAAACATTGTACAACCACAACAAAATGAGAATGAACTAAATATAAATATAAACTTTATTACAGAATGAACTACAAAAGTCTAATCTCTTGCGGCTTTCGTTACCTTTTTATTTCTGACATTCCCACGTGCCGTGTGGTTCTCTTGACGGTTTGCTTTGCATATAATTTGCCTGTCTGGTACTAGTATTCCAACCACGCTTGAAACTCGTCAAGATTGATCTCTGCATGCCGGGATTATCAGTATTTTAGCAAGGCGAATGACAAAAATTTCTGCGGTGAAATAATCTGCATCCATAACAAGCTGATAAATAGTCAATCTCCACGTAAAGCGACTCATTTCAGAGGCCAACTTTTTCAGCTACCTTGTATCTTTCCTTTCTTCGACTTTCTCTTTGGCGGATCGTTCACGGCTCTAATTTTGTTTCGTACGCCTTCTTCTTCATAAACGTTTCGCTCGCAAAAAGTGTTTATGCTATGCAATTCAAAGACAAACCATGTTTCCTCTACATAAGAGCCCTCCATCTCAGCGAAATTGCAAATTACTTTGTCAGAATAACTGAGCGATTATTCCTGATCCAACGACGATCGAACATGGCCGTGAAACTGACACGACGAAATGAACACGAATATTGTCATGGATACATTTGATTGACGTCCACCAAACTTAGTTTTTGAAATGGCAAAAAATCGTTGAAGGGCGCGTGTGACTGATAACCGCTGCACGAAACCGTTACTCTGTGATGCAAATTATGACCGCAAAAATAATAACTCAACGAACGCGTTACGTCCACGTCGTTTCAAATAGTGTGATGTTTCCACAAATTTTATATGATATTGTTCTGTAATGCTCGATACTTTCTACCTGTCAAGTTTTTTCCCGAGTATTACTTTTATAAACTATATTTCGAGCTACCGCAAAATGTAACGTGGACCGATGAATAACGCGCGTGATTAGCACGAGTACAGGCACAAATGAGTAAGACTGGCCCATCATATCTCTTAAACGAGAATGGTGACCTATCATTTTTATTGTATTTTTCAAAACAGTGTTTGGTAGAGAATAGCCAGGAAAAGTTTAAAAAAAATTCATCGGTAACTTTTATTTCTGAGGAATCACCTTAAGCTAGAATCTTAAAGTGCATATGAAGAGAATTTTTTTTGCATAATTTTACTGTCCAATATATAAATAAATCGATTGTAAACGTTAAAGTTCACAAAAATAAAAATTTAGTCATGTTTTTGGCGCTGAAAACTGCTCAACTTTTGTCAAGAAATGGTCAGGGGACTGGGACGAGATTCTATTGTGCAATTTCATCTCGTGACGTAGTTTTGTGGACAGAATTAATCACAACGAAGGGTTTTTGAGGCAAAACAACATGTCCAGCGATTCTGAATTGAGTGATTTCTCTGAATCGTCAAATGACGACGAGAATATCGATGTTGTGTATAGCCAATACACCCCGTATCGTATTGCAATCTCGTAGTCTTGTCCACAACACTACGTCATCAGGACATTTTGGCCGCGCGATTAGAAGACCATTTTTGAGGGCAAAATCGCACAATTTTCAGGTGTTATAAAATCGCCAATTTTTTTCAAACACGGTTCAAATTTGGAATAGTGTCTTTAAAATGTTGAACTTTCAAACTACTGAAAAACTGATTTCGGTTCATATGCACTTTAAGAGCTGATGTCAGTAATTATAGGTGAATAAAAGTAGCAATTGAGACAAAAACGTTGAATTTTGACTAAATGCATTGCGCGACCCATGAAAGTAAACAATGGTTAAAATTACAAACTGTGTCAAAGGTCATCACATAGATCATTATCTTGCACATTCGCTTTTAGCGGGCCAAAAAAAATAAGTAAAATAAAATAATAATAAAAAATTAGCATGACAAACAGGAAGAGTTGCTCTTTTAAGGACGGTGCCTACTAAATACAAAGGTTCTTGCGCCAAGTTAGGACCACACGGAAAAAGTAGATCTTTGAAAGGGCTGTTGGAATCCAAAAAGAAAAATAGGGGTAGCCACGCATTTTTTTGAGATAATTAGCCTTGAATCCCAACAAAAATGCTGACATCAGCATTTTTCTGAAAAAAGAGGGAAAGGATATTTCCTCACAGGTTTCCTTAGAATTCGCCTTTACGTATAGAAAAGCAAACACGCTTTAAAAGATCTTTAAACTACATGGCAATTGGTAACATTAAAATCATGTTTGGTACGTTTTTAATCATAACAAAATCGTTGCAAAACCGCTTGTAGGTGTAAAATACCTTTTGCTCACAACCAGAAACTAATCACATGTTGAATAGGCTTGCCACTTCCATTTCGCAGCATAAAAGGCAGGGGTAACCTCGCGTTTTTTAAAGTCATTGATCTTTCTTGAAAACTCCTACCTTGCCCGTTACATTTTTTCCTGTCACCTCCCCAGTAAGTAAGACATTTGCGTTTTTGCGCGCGCACTACGCCATCTGCAGGTACATGTTTACAGTTGGATTTCAGTATGATTTTCGAAAGATAACAGCTAGGTTTTCGACTGGAAGACGTTAACAGTTATTGGTTAGCGACATGCTGGTATTCTGATCTTCCTGCTTTAAGTACAGGTTCATTAAAATTGATTTGGTCACCGTAGGAAAATCGTGCTTTAATTTTAGTCGTGTACTTGGTGGCGTAGTTGATTGCGTCAATATCAACCCCAGCGCGCGCGCGCGCTTAAACCATGGCTTGCGTGATGCGCAGAACGTGTGCGCACAAACAAAAGTAGGCACCGTCCTTACGAAAGCCTCTTTACAAGCGCTTATTTTATATGCCCCCGATGTTACAGCCTTCAAAAATACTGTAAAATTCACGGCGTCAACAAAGTACGAAACACTGCCTTCTGTTGGAAAGAAAGCATAGATCTAGATCAAATGAAGGTTGAAAGTAACTTTAAGAAATGTGTAGCAACACCTGTAAACTTGAGGTAAAAACAAGTTTCCGCTGTTTTGTACAACGTTTTGAAAATGCCCTAATTTTCATAATTTTCACCCGTTTACTCAATGTCAAACTTTTCTATTTTTCGCCAAACCGGAGACTCGCTGGAACTTTTGAATATTGTTTTTAAAAATAGTTTACTGAAAGGGATTTTTTGGTAAAAGAAAAACAAAATCGAATTTTTGCAACTGTCCACGGATTCTCGACAATTACTGACAACGGCTCTTAAGAGTCTCCCGAGCGCGGTCAGAATCGAACATACCAAATGAAAGAGAGATGTTTGTTTACATAAGTTTTTGATAAAGACAAGGTTATTTTGATATTGTTCAATGCGTTAGATCTTGTCATTTGGTTCACTGTTTACCGGCGTTCCACTTTTAGATCCTTCAGCTTCATACCAGCCTGCAAACAAGCCGTAACGTGATCCTTCTGGGATGCCCAGGCTCTGGTAAATCCACCATATACACCACGCTAGTAAGCGTGCTTAACGCCATGAGTAATCAAACAAGTCAACCAGTTGTAAAACACCGCAGACAGGATAGGAAAATAAGCACTTCCCTCAGATCTGCTTCTAAAGTGCCAGTTGAAGATGTCAAAGAAGCGGTTTGGCCGCGTGTTGATCTGTCAGTGGTGTTTCCAAAATCATTAACTTGTGAAGAGGTGGGTCTTTTAGCGGTTATGATAAGTTATGGTCAAAGTTTAATTTTGCCTGGGAAGGATAATGTGCTCTAAGTTTTCGCGTTAAAATACCTAAATTGGTAGGTTTTGGAGGGACTGCTTTCCGTTAATATCGGCTAAATAGAACAACCCGTGCTCTCTAGGTTGGGTGATAGTTCTCTTCACTCCCCATTCACTATCGCCAGTCAACTATCAAATGACCAGAGAATGTAAAAGAGTTGTGCACATGATATGCCTGTCCAAAGTTTTAACAAGTTCAAATTAGGCGACAGGCGATTACAACTCACAAGCGTTTCGGTGGTAAGGCCATCCTGAGATCTCTCGGCATTAAATTCAGATTTAGCTCGGGAAGAAGACGGCAAAATACCCTTGAGACAAACACAGAGAAAAATGGCGATAAAAAAAGAGACGAACAGAGGGCGTTAACTTGTAATTAGGAATTCACTTTATTCTTTATTCACTTTAAGAAAACTACAAATAAATCGAGTTGTCAAGAGAACGGCTATACTTCAACGGTTCCTTAATGTTAAACTACAGTACGTTGAATCAAATAAATAGCAATATTGAAATAAATACTATTTACACGGTTTATATGACGGTCGATGACGGTTGGACAATTCCCATGAATGAAAATTACAAAAGTCGAATTTACGAGATAACTACGGTTGATACCAAATGAACTGTCAAAAGGAGGTTAAGAAACTGTTCTTTGAAGTTTCTTTGTAAAGCTTTTGAATCAAACACAAGCATTTTAGATAAATAAATCAATTAATTGTAAGATTAAAGACGATCAAGGTAAAACTTCTAAATAAATATAAAAAAAATTACAAGTGGAGGCTTCATACTGACTACAAAATAATTGTAAACTTAGTATTCAAAGAGAGGTTTAAAACCGTTGTGCAAAGTTTCTTAAGGCTATAGTGTATATTGAATGCTATCCAAAGCAGTTTTAAAAGAATGTTTTTTTACAAGTTTCAGTTTGACTGATCCTCTTGGCTCAGTTATAAAGTATTATCAGTTACTGTGCTGTTTTTTTTTAAAGTCATTTATCTAAAGAGAGTCTTAAGTCCTATGCGATAATTTCTACTGAAAATTAAACAGATACAAGGATTCATGGCACAGTTTATGCGAACCATTAAAAAGGCCAAAAGGGTAAAGTATCTGAAGCCACAAGACCGTATCTCCGATACGAAGAAGAAGAGAAACCAGTAGATACAGTAGGGCAGCCAGCATACTGCACACCCTAACGCAATAGCAATAGCCATTTTTAACACATTTCGTTCCCTTTGTTGGCGTTGCTGTTCAGCGTTAACCGATTGCTCGCCTGGAATCTTCCGTGACTTGAGCTTTATATAGATAGTAATGTAAAGTATGGCTATCGACACCAAGGGGATAAAATAGAATATGATCAAAATTGGCACGAAGTAATAATGATAAGATGAGGATTCTCCAAAGACTTCTTTCCAACTGTGGCGCAGCCTACACACCAACCCTCCTGGATATTCAACGTCAAGTTTGAAGGCGAAGAGATATGGAGAAAAGAAAGCCATCCCGATGATCCAAGTGGTGAGAATGAAGACAGGGCACAGCTTTGAACTGATGAGCGGAGAACGGAGGGGAAATGCCACAGCTCCAAAACGATCCACTGCTATCATAACCAGGCTCTGAATAGATACAACCAAGGAGACACTTGGTAAGAAGTTTACCAGCTTACATAAGGCCTGGCCAAGAGGACCACCGATTAGCCAGGACTTTACGTAGAGAGATTGAATATCCGTGGGAATCAAGAAAATCGGGATCAGGAGATCGGACATGGCCATGTTGACTATTAAAAAGTTGATGGGTTTTCTCATGGTTTTCGTCTTGTAGACAATTATTCCGATGACGGTGTTCCCAGCCAGCGAAACAAGAATAATCAGGCAGTAAGCAAAGGTGTTTCCTAATTTTTCTGCTGTAGGATTCAAGTAACAACTCGATGGCTGTGTTCCATTCATTGTTTTGTTCAAGTATTGTGACATGGTCGTTCAGTTTCTAGTTTTCCGCTCTTCCGCTCTCGAATAACTTTTCTTCTGCTTTGATCAAATTCAGGAAGAACGTCGTCTATTTATGTTCCCGCCCGACAGCGGAATAAATATTTGCCTTCATTACTGCGGAATTAATATTTGCCTTCAATATTTGCCATTCATATTTGCCTTTCATTCGCGCAAATAATTACTTAACAATTTGGCATGTTTAACGAGACCCTCCAGAGACTGCTCGTTGTCGATGTGTAAGTTTAGAAATTTTAATGTGCAATGCAATGACAGCGCAAACCACCTGTTCAACGGTTGCCTCGCAAATGTGTTATGACTGTTTATCCAGTAGAGAGATGAGTATCCAAGTCAGCCTTTTAAGAAAGAGACTCCTGCATATGACTTCTTCCACGGCTTATATTTTGAGGATTACTTTCAACTCACTGAGAGTCAGTTTCTTTAAAAAGCGTTTACACCTGTCTGCAAAAAGAGAAGGATGTGGGTGAAGACGGCAGAGGAAAGGGCGTGTAGTTTGTTTTTCTCAAAATAAAGGAGAAACTAAAAATTCTAATTAACGTTGTCAATCAAGGAATTGCTTACTTGCTTTCTTTTTTGTCCCTGTTTTAAAAACTCCCACCAGTTTTTAGGACCTGTATGTGCCTTTCATGATTGCTTGCATCGGCTTTTCATATCAGTTACTTCTTCGGCACACACATTGTTTTTCGGGTCGTCTCTCATATACCGGGAACTGAAATGGCTTGTTAACGAGGAAGAATTTCTCAAGTATAATACCTCGTGGTTTTAGATTTCTTTCTCAAAGTTTCCGACTTAAGCCGACACTTCTGAAGTTCAACCTAGACCATGAGAATTTCTGGCCAAACGTGAAATGCTTTAAGGTATTCTATTCTAAGACCATCATAGTTTATTTAGCAGCTCAAGAACACCTGGGAGATTCAGTGAAATGATCGTGTGTTGTAAAGTATCCCACGTGATAACATCGTGCAAATGATTGACAGAAGCTTCCTGTTCATATGTGGCTTCCACACAGTCAATCAACAATCATTAAAAATTGAGTTTAGACGTCAGTTGATATATATTTTGTCATTTTCTCAGAAGCCTAAGCCAGCAAGAACTTAAAACATCTGTTTAAGCAATAACACATCAGAAAGTAGTTATTTTGCAGAGTATATTATTTCAATTCATTTGAGTTCCCATTAAGGTATCATGGTAGGTGGATTGACAGTGTTTGGAAATCGCGCTCTTACGCTGGCGCTTTGAAAGAAAACCCCATCAACCTATACATTTTCTGAAAGCTTAATAGTTATAGAATATTTGAAATTTTCTAAAAAGTTATTGTTGCAGTGATATAAAAAGAAATACCCAGAAACACTGCTCTTCTTAAACTGGTTCGCTTCCACGCGTGAATCATCGGAGCGGCGCGATTAACATCGGAAATGTTTTCTCACACATCACCCTCAAAAAGGGTGTCGGCGATTTTCCAGATGTGGTTTGGTTTTTTCTTCTGGTAAAAAAAGGTAAAGTCTGCATACGAGCCAAGTGGCCCATCAGGCCGGAGCTTATCCCGGTTTCCTTAGCATGAAGCGTATGAGAGTATTCTACTCCCCCCTGGATGGGATGCTAGTCCATCGCAGGGTTACCCCCCAGCATTAAATTCGCCGGTACCCATTTATACACCTGGGTGGAGAAAGGCACTGTGAGAGTAAAGTGTCTTGCCCAAGAACACAACACAGTGTCCCCGGCCAGGGATCGAACCCGGACCGCTCGATCCGGAGACGAGCGCACTAACCATGAATCCACACCCTCCTAAAGTTTGATGTTCTGAACGCGGGTGTTTCCTTCCACTAAAGAGACCATAACTCTGAAACGGAAGCGAAATTAAACAAAGCCCGACACCCTTTTTCGAAGGAGGTAATAAGGAACATACCTGCCGATTTTCAGCCAATTCCGTTGGAAGACGCGTAAACGAACTAAAAATGTTCATCCTTATATGCAGTTTTGTTTTATCGAGAAAAAGACGAAAATCCTTTTGCGAGATCGGTATGATTAGGTGTTAAAAATCCCCTCCGCGCTGACAGATGTCGGCATGGGTCAGTTTACCAAAACAATGGGTCATGACAACTTGAAATAAACAGACGTCTACGTTGCAGTGAAATCGTCCGAGAAGCGAAAAACTACTTGGGTTTAAACAGGTCTGTATTTGAACTGCCGTGATTATTTCGTCGGCGGCATTGGTATTATGTTGTTCGAGTTTAGACTTCTTCGTTCTCAGACATTTTCTGAAACCATATATGCCTCGTGAAGCCAAAAAGAGGAAATTTCGAGGTCTATATTGTCTACATCTGCATCTGTGCTTGACTCGAGCTCTCGCTGTGGAAGTTTCGGAATCGCGTCCATTCTCCAGCAATTTCGTGCGACTAGCACTTGTTGTATTTTGACCTTCAGCTTCATTGGCGGGATTTGTGTCCTCGGGTTCCTTCAACCATTACCCTGGGTGCCAGAGGTTTTTCTTTTGCGGTTTCCGGTGTCGGTCATGTCTCTATTGTGACCCGCGCGAAAAACCTCTGGACCAGAGCGCGATTTCTTTGAGGGCGCCGAGCCAATGACAAGGCAGTTTAAATCTAAAAAGTCCAGAATCTGGACTAGAAAGCTGATTGGCTCCTAATGACCTCCCAAGGGTTTTCTAATCTAAAAGACACGGTGATTGGCTTCTAAGAATAGAAGAAGCGTGTGAAATATTTGTTGCTTGGAGTTGGCGGACGTTTGTTAGTGGGCTGAAAGATTGCAGGAAAGATTTGTGATCAAGATCTGGAAACAGCCATAACAAAAGTTCTTGAAACGTTCGACGGTGTGCAGAGCAAAATGGATGGAATTGCGAATTTTATACGCAGCAATGATGTGTTGGCGGTTTTACCGACGGGATTCGGGAAATCACTGCTATTTTAATTAGTGCAAAATGGAATTGACTAGCCTACACGACTTCTACGGTTCGTGAGATTTGTATATTTGCCCTGTTAGGTCACTAGACCTTTTTGTCGCTTCAATCGTGTTTATGAAGGGCACTTCATGTTGTGTTATTCGGAGGAATTTTACGCAGAATTTTAAGCCGCTATCTGCATGTCGCCATGTGCTAGTGTTTTGTTTTGGCTCATTTCCACTGCAAGTTTCTTGCAGCTATCTGATCGAGCTTATGTTCCTCGAGCTCGATGTATGGGTTTATTCTTCCTTTGATCGTTCTAGAACCACAGGATTAAAATATAGCTCTTTACGCGCAAGTCTCTTGACTGCGAGCTTGAACAACGTTTTGTACGTGCATGTTCACCATTTGTAGCTTCTCCTTTCCAACGAATAATATTTTTTTCGTTATATTCTTTTAAATCTGCCACTTCCTTGACAGTCGCCTCGAATTTTTCGATCCGTCGGTAGCACTTAATAGGGAACTTAAGCACCGACGACGGCGACGCCAGGGACGACGCCTAGTAAAAAGTGAATTTAAATTTTACTCTCGAATTTCGTAAGTAATTAAACCCGTTCAGAGCGCAAATCTGTCTAAACACCTGCTCAAACTAAATGTGCAAAGCCAACGATCAGTTACATAAGGAAATCCAAAATATTTGCCGTCGTGGCGTACGTTCTCCACAATACGCAAAACTTGGTCATTTCACGTTGTAGTTTGGCAGAGAACGTTAACGAAATGTACAAAGATTTATAACGCACGTGCACAGCTATTGTTCTGCTCATTAAATCTTTTGTTTGGTGACGTTCCCGTTGCCGTTGCCGTCGTGGTTTGCTTAAGTTCCCTAATATTAATAGAGACCTTAAGCACCGCGACGGGAGGTGGCGACGGGGACGGCACATCCGCGTAAAGGCTGAGGCGAGACCGCCGTCGCGTTTCACTCGCCTAAGCATGTTAAGCAACACTGCGACGGCAACTTAATCCCGCCAGTTTTCAGAAAAGATACCACTTCGAAAATACCTTGAAAACAAATCGTCGTTTGCAATAGCTAGAGACGAGCTGCTGGTTGCTTATGACGAGGAAACAATAGACGATGAAGAATTCGTCCTTTTATTGAAGAAAAACGTTTCAAAGAACCCTAGCTTCCCTTATATATAAACACTACGAAGAATATTTGACCTTGAAACCATGGATCCTGTACAATGTAAAGTTGAATTTCGAGTCGAGAAAAATGGTCTTCGTTCTGTGACTTCTGTTGCTGAGGCACTCCTGATCTCCGACACCGCATATTACAGTCAAACTAAGTGACGCGTACCCCTCAAGATTGCATGAATGAACTGATTATTTGAAACTTGAACCGCGCTAGTCGTTTCAAGAATGCAATAATGAATTGATTATTCGAATATTGAACTCGCTCGCTCGATCCAAGAATACGGCTAATGGGGTTCCGTTTTCGAAAAATCAATTCGCTGTTGCGACTAGTAGGTTTGAAACCTACTAGTCTTTTCTAGAATGCAATAGTGAATTGATTTTTCGAAAACGGAACCCGTTAGCCGTATTCTTGGATCGAACGAGCGAGTTCAATATTCGAATAATCAATTCATTATTGCAGTCTTGAAACGACTAGCGGGTTCAAGTTTCAAATAATCAGTTCATTAGTGCAATCTTGAGGGGTACGCTTCACTTAGTTTGACTGTAAACTGGATCAGTGAAAACTAAAGCACAGAGGATATAAATGTAATAGATCTTACCGAGTGGATTTCTTCGAGCTTGCGGTTTTCTGTGAATTTGCCGACTAGCGGCTTGTGCTAGCGCATTTTCCTGCCTCAGGGATGTTTCATTGTAGAATTTCTCCTCAAAAAAAATTAACAGGAAACACCAGACAGGTACTTCTTTATGTGTCGTAAGACAAACAGCGATAAATCAAAAAAAAGGACTAAAAACTTTGCAATGAACTGCGACGATGTCGCCACTACGTCAAAACAGTGAATGTGGCGTCGTCAACGTGCGGACGACGGCGGACTGCAATCAGTTATTCAGTTTCTGCGCATGACCGGAGCAGAAAATTTGCTTTCGGTATGCCGTCGTCGTAGCTCCCGTCGTGGTGCTTAAAGGTCTCTATTATTACAAAGAATACGCAGCCCGACGGACAGATTGTCGTCCTCGGCAGTCAAAAGTGTCGAGATTCTTTCGCAAATCTTCAGTTTTTTAGCATTTTCCGATAAAAGGCTGTAATATCCACCATTACACATAACATTCGCGTCTCATAAACGGCACGACAGCGAAGCCTTCGAATCAGGAAACTTTTTTCACCGGAGTAGTTTTAATTCCTGGGAAAGCCATGAAAGCAAACCAAACGTTATGTAATAATCGCAATCCACATGTCATCTGTCATGTCTTCACGTGAAAGTCCACGTGTTCACAGTGGGTGATCCTCGCTGTGATTGGTTTAAATATAATCCGATAAAATTGATCAAAGTTCAACGAGCACGGTGAATTGAGCCGCTCTGAGCCAGAGGTTTTTCTCGCGGCTTCGCCGCTGGTGCCAACGGCCTTCGGCCGCCATTTCCATCCGCCGCGCGAGAAAAACCTCTGGTACCCAGGGTATTCAACCATTCTTCTAAGTTTAAAACAATGCTACCCACAGTCGCTCAGATCAGGAGCCAAAGATCTTGTTCGACGCTGAACTTGCTGGTTCCACCAGATTTTCGCCTCTTCGGTTTCTTAGGAGACGCGAAAATGGGCAAGAAGTTTTCCTGCGAGTTTTTGTCCTGACATAAAGGAAATTTGACAAGAACGAAAGCTTGACTTGCGATGAAACAACCAGATCGAGAACGGTTCGCGTGCGCAAATAAAATATCTCACCGCAATTCGCATTACATGTGACAACTGGCGGTGAATTTTAATTAGAGCTGTCAACGCGCCGTAAGAGATTTAATGAGATTCAAAAACAGTTTTTCTCTTTATCATAAAAAGTAAAAAAGCTTTTTTCTCCATTCTTTCTGCAAATTATTTTTCTCAGTCTTCTCAATTTAAACGGCGAAAAAAAGATTTTCTTCCGACGCCCGCGCTACGTACGGCTCGCGGCTTCGCATATTTCGAGTTCTTCCTTCCGTGTTTCCCTACGGATTTCGAGCAAAAGAGAGACTGCTCGCTTGATCCGGAATTCGAAAAATAATCACAAGTGAGTTACGCACGCGAACAAAGAGGGTTATCGTTGTGTCGGGTTTCCGCGCTGGACCGGTCAAAAATGAGCTTTCCACCCTTGTCTCCTTCTTATAACGTATGGTAACAGTAACGCAAAACCCACCAAATCGCTCAAATTCGCCATTCAGCGCCACAGAAACAACAGTACAAAGCAACTGAGGTACGTTTACATTTATTTTGAGCTTTAACTTAGACATTCCTCGATAAAAGTTTACGATGTTAAGACACTTCAATATTCTCCCATACGTTTCTTTATATTCGAACATAAAACAGACACACTGCTTGTATGGGCCCCCTGTGATGACAACACAACAAATTTTACTCGAAAATATGGTATCCAAAGTATCAAATATAAGATCTGGGTGGAGCTGTCAAGAAATTTCTGTCACCTCAGTGACATTATACGATCCCCCGCTTAGAACGAATTCGCCCTGTGGGCGTGTGAGGCTCGCGCACTTCACACTCGAGGTTCACGCTTACGGCGCTTCGCGCCTTCCCAAAACGTCCGAAAACGACTGTTTTGCAGTCTAAGTTCTACCAGGCATCGCTGCTGGTCGCTCGCTCCGAAGAATTGGAAGTGTTTCATCCCAGTTTCCGGAGTTTTCATTCCTTTGACTAGTAATTTGTAATATGAATAGGCCAAAACAGCGTTTACCACCAGGAATAAGAGGCGAAGCCGAACGCGCAAGGGAGGGAATCACGCAACTACCACTCTGTGACTGACTCCAGTGAAACAGAAACTCCCAAGGCAGTAATGCTTCCCGAGATGCGAGCAGCTGGGTAAGAATGGTAATAAACTAGGTAGGAAACAATACAAATTGCTTTCTGGTCTATATGATCAGCACTGCCGAGCGTAAATAAAGGTTTACTACTACTACACTGATGAATACAGCCGCAAAATTACCGCTACGTACACAATTGCCCGGCACAACAACCTCGAACTCGTGCTGCGTATAATAAGACCCTTTGTCGCAAGCGGCAAGTTTGTCAGCCCAATCCTTGTCGACGTCAAAACAATCTCCTTTGTTTTTTTTTCTTTTTACCGTTCTCCTTGGCACAAAAGGGCAGCTCGATCGCTTTCGCTTTTTCTTGAAGACATGGCAACAGCACGAAA
>JAHPZR010056282.1:20000-30000 GCA_019787425.1 Platygyra sinensis | reverse complement strand
GCGAGTGACTGACAGAAGCTTCCCGTTCAGGCTTCTTAAGGGGTGAATCCGCCAATCCGTGCCATTGCTTTGCCAAATCAGTCAATCCGCCGAAATCCAGAACCGCATTGTTTGCAAAACAAATAGGCATGAACACTGCTTCGGAACGTTTCCGGAAGTTTTTGAGACACCTTCGGGAAATCCGGAGCTGTCTTGGAAAGGTTCGAAGGTCTTTTTAGGAAATCATCGGACATTAACTTAATTCTTTTATATGGCTTACCCACGGGCCGATTAATTAAAAAAAAAATTAAAAAAATTAAAAATTTAAAAAAAAAAAAAAAAAAACATCTTTATTTTTGTTGTTGGTGCCATCGTAGTTAATAGAGGGAAATGGTTATGAAACTCGTCAAAGTTCTTTGTTGTATGTTATTGTTCTGTTTTTAGGCCTTGACCGTGCGCAAAACACAATAGTTGTTTACTCCGTACCGAAAAAACGTATTCCGCGGTGGCCACGTAACTCATGCATAGTGTATGAGTGTAAAACAAAAGATTGTGCAGGGTCGTGGACCTTCCAACATAAATCTTGGCGTCTTTGTTTGTTGCTTTGATGTTTGCCGGGCTTCCTAACCAGTCCCCTCTATTAACTATGGTGCCATGTAATAAACAACTTTATAACCTCGACCGTTCGGTCGTTACGGGAAAAATTATTAAGTAGTTACTAATCTTAAAATATATATAATAATAATTTAACAGATTTGCCACTTAGTATTTGTGTAAATGTTCGGTAAATGTGGTTAACAACTGCATCGCTAAAATGGAGGTTGGGTGCCTGAAGTATCCAGGGGCTTCCACTATTGGCAGCCAGCCCCTAGATTGAAATAATGCCCCCATGACTGGCACAACAACGCAGCCCCCACACCAGAGGAAAGGAACAGGCACCCGTCACACTGACAAAAGCATCAGTGGAGAAAAACACCCAGTGGGCCTAGGGTAAGGGCGGGAGGGGAAGAAAATGGCCAACAGAAACCCAGCACGAAGGGAAAAACTGAACGCACCAAGAAATCACATGATCGAAGTATCCGGCACCGGGCATGCGCGTGCTAAAGACCGCTGACCTAGGCACCCAGGCGCTCTTGGTTGTTAACTCCTTTAAATTGCATTTAACTGCATATAGCATTGTCCAGTTCGCGAAAACTATAATGAAGTTAAACATACTCCACCATAAAGATTACACTATTCCAATAACAATGCCAAACCCGAGTTCACCTAATCGAGGCTTAACCCGAAAAAAGAAATGAGGTGGATCAAATACTAAGATACTCACCGTAGCTAGCAAAATATCTATGATTAGAACTTTCTTTTATATCGAAGCATGTGATAGACCGAAAACAGGGGGCCCAGGTCTAGGCGCGAGCTTCGCTTGAGTACCCGGTTACTTGCAATGATGCGAGATTATTAAAACAAACGCCTGTGTTGGATAAATCTCGCCACGATTGTGGCAAGTTTAATTACATCAAATGTAACAAAATCCTAACGCAGCGATCTATACAAAAGTTATTCATAAGTAACTGATAAAAGTGGGGTGACAAAAATCCGGCAAACTACCTCAACGAATATATTAAAAACTGAGCTAAACTTTAGAGAACACCTCAGTGGCAATAAAAAAGAGACAAGCAGAGGGCGTTGACTCGTAATTCGTAATTCACTTTATTGTTTCCTAATTTAAGAGAACTACTTTAAAAAATGAATGCAAGCAAATTGTCAAGAGAACGGCTATACAAAATTTAACTGTTCCTTAATGTTTTGATATCAACAGAACGTTGAATCAAAAAAAATTACAGGATTTATAGCGGAGCTCCGGCGGACCGAAGGGCCGCCAAGCGGAGCCCCATACCCATATAGGGAAAAAAAGGAAACCCATGAATTGATTTTCTCATGTTGTCGTGGCCAGCGGTAGTTCTCGTGGGCTCGTACGCACGACGACGACGACGGTGGCGGTGGAGTCACGCAACATGGCGGCCATACTCCAAATAATAGGTTGACAGAGACATATAGCCTTAGTTTACCGTGTACTTTTTGATATATGACATCATGTTATGATCAATTGACACCTGTCAAATTAAGTTATCCGCGGACCGGTGTCACGTGACCATATCGCGGGTTCAAGTTTATAGCTAATCGAGGTCACGTGTTTTATTAAAGTTGACCGCTGACCAAGTGCTGGTTTCCGATTGGTTAGCGGGTTCATGTCAGGTTTACTTGTTGAAAACAGAGCCGGGTTTTTCGGAAGCCTGTTAACTCTAATCCAGGTTTAAAAGTAAACCCCATTATAACTGTTTCTTTTCTGCGAATGTTTTTGTATTGTGTGTATTGGTTTTGTGATTATAAACTCAAAATAGAAAGCCAAACGAAACCCCACCGCAAAGTTACAAAACTCAAATCAAAATTAATTCAATCTTATCCTGGGTTAACCTAATCGGGCTACAGGAGCTCCGCTTTTAGGGTGACCTAAATCTATATATTATGACGGTCGATGACGGTCTCAAATGAAAATGTCAAAAGTTGAGTTTACGAAATAACTACGACTGACGCCTACGCAATTGTCAAAAGAAGGTTTAGAGACTGTTTGTGAAGTTCCTTTGTAAAAATATTGAATCAAATAAAAAGCAGTAGTGAGCTAAATACATATTATCTACAACATTTTTAGCAGATAGAAAAACATAAAAGAGACAGTAGTAAAAGATAAAGGAACAGGGATACTTAAGGATAGAGGAGATTAGCACGGCTTAAAAATGACGAACTTGTTTGAAATCTAGACTAAACTTGAAGTAGCTCCTTTAATTACCCGATATGTAGACTATTAGTATATACCACACAACTAAATAGTGCTTTTCGCGCGCGCTGATTGGCTAGCTCGGAGGTGATTAGCCAACTACTATTCTCCTCCGAACAGCCGAGCAAAAACAAAATGGCTTTTGTCGTTATATTATCACAAATAAAGTTACAATTATTCACCTCAGTGACGGTGAAAGTGGTGGGTATTTAGCTCCACTTCGGTGAGTAATTGTTAACTATAGAAAATAAACTGTGAGGTTAGGCACCTGAAAAAAAACTTTTTATTATATGTGCACAGTTGTTTGGAAAACAGAACCCTGACAGCCATCTGTGGGTTGACGGGCTAGTGTCCAAGTGGTTGCGAGACTCCACGCTGACCTGTGACACCATGGCGGAACTTCTCACGAGTCAGACCTCTGAGAAGCAACGTTTCGCTCGGATGATGGGCTCCCTGTCTCATGTGAAGAAGTGGTTGGTGCTTGACGGGCCCATGGATGACACGTGGTTGGAGAGCATGGGAACCCTGTTGGATTCCACAAGAGCACTGAGTTTACCTAATGGAGAGTCCATTTCTCAGCCAGGTGAGATCATTACTCGAACAGTGGGCTTCCTAGGCACGGAGTCAAGGATTACCGTCAGCAGTATCGCTTTTCATTATCGCTGTTGTATGGGATATTTAACTTTTCTTTATGGTTACAAAAACAGCTCAAATCTTCTCTGTTCTCCAAAGATCTGTATGAATGTTGATTGCTTCTTAATGTTGATTGCTTCATAATGTGGCTAAGAATACTGCTACCAGTGTTGCGATCGGTAACATACATTTTGAAGACATCTTTCGTAAACCGAATTTTTGTGTACCAAATATTCGGTTTCTGTCCATCTTCATCAAGGCTACAATGTAAAAAGGCTCTGTACTTGTCGCACTGCATGCCCTTGTACTGTCGGTTTTAATTTCTAACTTTAAGGCACGTATGCGCTTGTTTCTATCAAATGCTTATCTACTTCAGTTTTTTGTTCGTTTTTCAGCAACTGTGACTCTTCTGTTTGAAGTGACAGACCTCACTCACGTATCGCCGGCGTTAGTAACTCGTTGTGGTCTTATTCACTGCCCCGAGCCGCTTGTGGGATGGAAGCCAATCTTTAGGTCCTGGTTGAAAGGAGCACATGCCAGATGGGAAATAACCAACAGAGGGTAAGTGAACAGATTCCTACACTTGCAACTTGCAAAACAAAAAAGAAAAAAAAAACACTCGATATCGGCAATTTGGGGTAGCACGCGTGATCAAAGCACGAGGCAAGAATTGGACAGTTGATGTTAAGTTGATATGCAGTCCATGATCCATATGCAAAACGCAAATTCTGGTCAAGTTGTGTTCATAATTTAAATCTACGTTAAGTAAAAACTACGTTAACGACCAGACTAAGCTCACACCCAATCAGATCACGTGTTAGATAATGAATGTTGTTCTAACATAACTTACATGTGCCATGGTGGATCACGATAAAAGCTTTAATAAAGGCCTTGTTTGTTTCTTGGCTTGGCTCGAGGAAGTTTGGTAACAGATCACAAAAGGGTAAAGAGATGTCGATGTTATGTTTTGCCACTCCATCTTCCAAACCATCATTACTGTTTATTTTAAAACGCTTTGTATTTTCAGTTTGGGAATCATCTCAAGCTTAATGGACCACACGGTAGACTCGTCCTTAAAATTCCTGAGCGAGCACTGCCAGCCGGTGCTCACATCAGGGTACGGCTCTACTAACAAACTCTCCAAGACAGCCGCTGGAGTGTATGAAGTTCAAACGCTGCTCCGCTATCTCTCGTCCATCTACGATCGACACATCCTCCGCGAGGACGAAGACAGTCAGATTCAAATGATCAATCAAAAACAGCCCCAGTCAAACAGTTCTCTCAGCAGCAGGCAGAGCTCGGGAATCTTAGCTAGTGACACTGGAAGAGTCGTGAGTTCCTTTGCGTTCGCGTTCGTGTGGGCATTTGGTGGTCACTTACATGAAAGGTATAACAAACTGCCTCGTTACAGTAATGTAACTGATGTATGTTGTTTTTGTATAACTATGGCGCAATCTTCTCCTTGTTTTTATCTGCCAATTGATAATTCTTCTCGCATGGGTGATGTATTTATAGGCAATCTCGATGTAAACTCTTGACAAGCTGTGTGGTATAACCAGTAGCGATGTAAATAAGAGGGTAAAGCAGGAGTTAATTAGTGCACATGTTGAGTTAGCTATTTGTTTCGTTTGCTAGTGGAAGAAATGTTATTTTGTGTAATAAGTATGTCAGTGTGTATGGAGTGTATATATACATAATTTACGCCTATTTTCCCCCGTTTTGTAATCTGTCCCGTTTTGCAATCTCTGTGTTTGTGCATTATTCCTAGAAGCACGCAAAGGCTTTGGGATTTATTTAGCGATGTTTTACGTTTTTTGTCCTTAAGAACACGTCTACAACTTTAGCCTAAATTGGGTGACTAGGAAAATCTCTAGTGCCACCGGCCATTCAATCGATTATCTCAGATTTTCTTGTTGGTTTCTCTTTGACACAACAAGAGATAAGAGTTCACCATGCGTTTGCCGAGGAAGCTACAGCTACAGCAGACAAATACAGGGCTCGACTGTTGGGGTTGCAGCTGTGCCACTGACAAGACATAATTTACTTCTCACATTTAAGTCCACTAAAATTGTTTTTGATCTCCGTCTCTTGAATAAGATACGCTGCGAAGTTTGATGAACATGCGCGCAAGCTGCTTTCCGCTGGTCCTTACCCGGTGCTAGTTCCTCCTGACGGCTCAGTGTATGACTACTGCCTGGACTTCTGTAAAGGTGGACTGGTGAGGTGGGAGGAGAGACCTGGTACACAATTGAAAACACTGCCTTCTACCTACACTGTAGTGACTGAGGTAACACTACTTAGTGACTCTCAGTATATTAAACCCTATTTTATGGATTAAACGCTGGAACCTGGTTAAATATACCTTGTCTCCTATTAATAAATAAAAACTTATGTTGCGCTTTTTAACATGCAATGATCAAAGGTGCATTACATAAATTCCGAAAATTATATCAAGTTTTGTAAAAGCTAGCTTAAAAATGTTCGTTTTGAGTAAGGATTTAAGTAATGATCCAGAAAAGAACGATAGCATTTTCTATTGTTCTGCGGCAATACGCTTTCCCCACGTTGAAACGGTTGTGTTTTCAGATGAAGAATTTATCAACCGATGGAAAGCAGGTTTATGAAATAAAATGTATTTAAACTCTATTTTTAAAGGTAGTTTCCTTTTTGTGAAAATTTTTCAACCAATCACAAATGTCGTAAACAAATACAATAATAGCTTCCAATTTTTCAATGTTCCCCACATAGGTTTACTGTGGTATTTAGACTCGGCAGAGATTTTGTTGACAGGAAAATATTTGATCAATAAGGGTTAAATAAATTACACAGCTACCTGAAGTTTTGGTAGATTTTAATGATTTAGCCAATCAGAGGTATGATAGAACAATAGCAAAGTTGTGCAAAAGTTAGCACCTTTCTGCATTCCTTGCCGAGTGTGCTATCCTTCTTACGTGGACCGTTGCTTAAACTGTTGAACTGTGTTTGATTTCCTTAACGAGGTTTGCAAAACATTTCCTATAGCTGTGAAAAACGATCAACTGAAGCCCTTTTTTTAGGTAAACTTCAAGCCAAACAATCATGTGACAAGTAAGGTCGTCTCATTGGATGACTTAAAGATTTAGACTCGATTGCTTTATTTTGATCCGAATGAATTGCTCAACGCCGATCGAAGCTGTTTTAAACCCGAAATTTGATTTGAATTGTTTGCAGTGTTAGGGAACTTTTGTTCAAGTTGTGTACAATTTCTTTCTGTGATTTTTGCTTTTTTGTTTTTGTGTGTTTCTTTCCAAGAATTCTGAAGTTTTCCGCCAAGTTTGAACCAACATCAACTCCCTGTAAAATGAACGGACCACATTCACACTAAATTCCCAGAACCTGTGACTGTTATGAGCTCTCAAATTTACTGCTCCTTCCAATAACACGCGGACTCTAAAATTTGAAGCTCAACCGCCAAATGGGTTTTTCGCTGCCGTCAATCAAATGTTCGGCGGCTCCTCCTAGCTTCCGACTACTGCCGAGCACTGTTTCGTTATCTGAACTGTGGTAAACGATTTGATTACCGCACGCTCGACAGTAGCCGGAAGCTGGGAGGAGTCGCCGAACATTTGATTGACGGCAGGTTTTTCGCTGCCGTCAATCAAATGTTCGGCGACTCCTCCCAGCTTCCGGCTACTGTCGAGCGTGCCGTAATCAAATCGTTTACCACAGTTCAGATAACGAAACAGTGCTCGGCAGTAGTCGGAAGCTAGGAGGAGCCGCCGAACATTTGATTGACGGCAGCGAAAAACCCATTTGGCGGTTGAGCTTCAAATTTTAGAGTCTGTGTGTTATTGAAAGGAGCAGTAAATTTGAGAGCTCATAACAGTCACAGGTTCTGGGAATTTAGTGTGAATGTGGTCCGTTCATTTTACAGGGAGTTGATGTTGGTTCAAACTTGGCGGAAAACTTCAGAATTCTTGGAAAGAAACACAAAAACAAAAGAAGCAAAAATCACAGAAAGAAATTGTACACAACTTGAACAAAAGTTCCCTAACACTGCAAACAATTGAAATCAAATTTCGGGTTTAAAACAGCTTCGATCGGCGTTGAGCAATTCATTCGGATCAAAATAAAGCAATCGAGTCTAAATCTTTAAGTCATCCAATGAGACGACCTTACTTGTCACATGATTGTTTGGCTTGAAGTTTACCGAAAAAATGGGCTTAAGTTGATCGTTTTTCACAGCTATAAGAAATGTTTTGCAAACCTCGTTAAGGAAATCAAACACAGTTCAACAGTTTAAGTAACGGTCCATGTAAGAAGGATAGCACACTCGGCAAGGAATGCAGAAAGGTGCTAACTTATGCACAACTTTGCTATTGTTCTATCATACCTCTGATTGGCTAAATCATTAAAATCTACCAAAACTTCAGGTAGCTGTGTAATTTATTTAACCCTTATTGATCAAATATTTTCCTGTCAACAAAATCTCTGCCGAGTCTAAATACCACAGTAAACCTATGTGGGGAACATTGAAAAATTGGAAGCTAGTATTGTATTTGTTTACGACATTTGTGATTGGTTGAAAAATTTTCACAAAAAGGAAACTACCTTTCAAAATAGAGTTTAAATACATTTTATTTCATAAACCTGCTTTCCATCGGTTGATAAATTCTTCATCTGAAAACACAACCGTTTCAACGTGGGGAAAGCGTATTGCCGCAGAACAATAGAAAATGCTATCGTTCTTTTCTGGATCATTACTTAAATCCTTACTCAAAACGAACATTTTTAAGCTAGCTTTTACAAAACTTGATATAATTTTCGGAATTTATGCAATGCACCTTTGATCATTGCATGTTAAAAAGCGCAACATAAGTTTTTATTTATTAATAGGAGACAAGGTATATTTAACCAGGTTCCAGCGTTTAATCCATAAAATAGGGTTTAATATACTGACAGTCACTAAGTAGTGTTACCTCAGTCACTACAGTGTAGGTTGAAGGCAGTGTTTTCAATTGTGTACCAGGTCTCTCCTCCCACCTCACCAGTCCACCTTTACAGAAGTCCAAGCAGTAGTCATACACTGAGCCGTCAGGAGGAACTAGCACCGGGTAAGGACCAGCGGAAAGCAGCTTGCGCGCATGTTCATCAAACTTCGCAGCGTATCTTATTCAAGAGACGGAGATCAAAAACAATTTTAGTGGACTTAAATGTGAGAAGTAAATTATGTCTTGTCAGTGGCACAGCTGCAACCACAACAGTCGAGCCCTGTATTTGTCTGCTGTAGCTGTAGCTTCCTTGGCAAACGCATGGTGAACTCTTATCTCTTGTTGTGTCAAAGAGAAACCAACAAGAAAATCTGAGATAATCGATTGAATGGCCGGTGGCACTAGAGATTTTCCTAGTCACCCAATTTAGGCTAAAGCTGTAGACGTGTTCTTAAGGACAAAAAACGTAAAACATCGCTAAATAAATCCCAAAGCCTTTGCGTGCTTCTAGGAATAATGCACAAACACAGAGATTGCAAAACGGGATAGATTACAAAACGGGGGAAAATAGGCGTAAATTATGTATATATACACTCTATACACACTGACATACTTGTTACACAAAATAACATTTCTTCCACTAGCAAACGAAACAAATAGCTAACTCAACATGTGCACTAATTAACTCCTGCTTTACCCTCTTATTTACATCGCTACTGGTTATACCACACAGCTTGTCAAGAGTTTACATCGAGATTGCCTATAAATACATCACCCATGCGAGAATAATTATCAATTGGCAGATAAAAACAAGGAGAAGATTGCGCCATAGTTATACAAAAACAACATACATCAGTTACATTACTGTAACGAGGCAGTTTGTTATACCTTTCATGTAAGTGACCACCAAATGCCCACACGAACGCGAACGCAAAGGAACTCACGACTCTTCCAGTGTCACTAGCTAAGATTCCCGAGCTCTGCCTGCTGCTGAGAGAACTGTTTGACTGGGGCTGTTTTTGATTGATCATTTGAATCTGACTGTCTTCGTCCTCGCGGAGGATGTGTCGATCGTAGATGGCCGAGAGGTAGCGGAGCAGCGTTTGAACTTCATACACTCCAGCGGCTGTCTTAGAGGGTTTGTTAGTGGAGCCGTACCCTGATGTGAGCACCGGCTGGCGGTGCTCGCTCAGGAATTTCAACGACGAGTCTACCGTGTGGTCCATTAAGCTTGAGATGATTCCCAAGCTGAAAATACAAAGCGTTTTAAAATAAACAGTAATGATGGAGTGGTAAAACTTAACATCGACATCTCTTTACCCTTTTGTGATCTGTTACGAAACTTCCTCGAGCCAAGCCAAGAAACAAACAAGGCCTTTATTAAAGCTTTTATCGTGATCCACCATGGCACATGTAAGTTATGTTAGAACAACATTCATTATCTAACACGTGATCTGATTGGGTGTGAGCTTAGTCTGGTCGTTAACGTAGTTTTTACTTAACGTAGATTTAAATTATGAACACAACTTGACCAGAATTTGCGTTTTGCATATGGATCATGGACTGCATATCAACTTAACATCAA
>JAHPZR010056282.1:0-12500 GCA_019787425.1 Platygyra sinensis | reverse complement strand
CACCTCATGAAATTATGCGACTTTTCTTGCATGGTTGCACATCATATCTCAACGCGCGAAGTTCTTTAGTCTTTTGAGTCAATTTTCCTGGTATTTCAGTTCTTTCCTATAAAGCTCTCACCTGCCCTGCCTGACGGCATTGTTTGGCATTATTTCATCTCCTTTCTCTGGCACTGACTCGATTCAAGATTCACCACATTGTTCAGTACTAAGCGTTTTTCGCCTTCTTTCTAGCCCTGCTGGGCCGCTCTTTCCCGCTTCTTCGCCACGTTTTTAGCTGTTCATTCTTGCCCTTTGTAGTTCTCTTTCATGTTCTGCTTAAGATAAACTCGATCTATCTTCAACGTTAGATCAACGTCCCCGATCGTGGTAATATTTTGAATCAAGGTAAGGAGATCTTATCGAAATTAAAGCTCTCAATCTGACCCTGCGAGAGAAAATTTGAACTTGAAGTTATCCATGTTGCAGTTAAAACGGACGTTTCCCATTAGTTGAAGGCACAATATAACACTCGCTTTCAGAATTCTTGCAAGGTTTGATATTCAATAGGCCCTTTGCAGGATCAGGTCACATGGAAGGGAAAAAATTATGCTAGCACGCAAAAGACGCAGTGGAACTTTCAAAACAAAGGAAAGTCGGGCTGGACTGGTAAGAGTTCCTTTGTTTTGGAAGTCCCACAACGCTATTTGCGTCCCAGTATAATTTATTCCGTACCATGTGACCGGATCCTGCAAAGCGCCTATTTCTTGAGAATGCTTGGGGAGTTCATCGCGGGGTCACCTCAAGAAATGAATTGCAGAGAGATGTTTTAAACAGCATTCACAAAGTTACCGTGCTGTGAGTACATTCTACCTCGTTACCACGCTGAGAGATTCCATGAGATATCAAGCGCATGCGCCAGTCAGTGCCACGTTTGTCGCCGATCAGGTTGGTTTGTTATTGCTGTGTGCGAACATTTTTTTCCACAAATACAGCTTTATTCAGCAGTTAGAATGGACGAATCAATGCAACAAACGAAACTACCACAGAGAGTTTACTAGAGCTCGGCTCAGTTTTGGACGTCAGTTTGAACGACTGGAATGAAGAACTTTCCGCAGGATCGGAAAGAACATGTGCGGAGAAGCATGGCAGCTCGCTGTCAACAAACGCAAAGCCCACCCCTGGGACTAAAGATCCCACGAAATGACTTAAATGTGATGCAAAACTGAAAAGGAAGGGTCAAAAAAAGCACCTTCTTCTTGTTCTTACGCTTCAAAGACAGCAGTGGTCACGGAAATCGTACCAAAATCTAACCATTCCTCAAAAGGAAAAAAAGCGCACCAAAAGAGCGACCTACCGGTAGCAACTTAAGGCAATCTGCTGCTCCGGGCCAAAGTTCAACCACCGACGTGGCTGCCCTCCTCAAAGGGGCTTTTTCCGGCCTTGCTGTGGAAATGAACAAGTGATTTAGCAGTTTTTACGCGTTGCTTAAGGTAAAATACGACGCCAAGGGCGATGATGACGCTTCCGCGCTTTCCGACTCCGAGTCGGACCGTGACTGCGGGTCAGACAAAGATTCTGAGGAGCGCGCTCGTAAAAAAAAAAAAAAAAAAAAAAAAAAAAGGAAAACGGATGATGCGGTTGTTCTAAGTAAAGACAACAGTGATATACTTAATAAAGTCAAGAAGTTGTTGGATGTCTCTGAACAAGATGGCGCTGAAATTCATGAAAACTTAGCTACCATTGCTCAGAAGTTATTGAAAGACATGCCTGAGGAAGATAAGCTGGACGAAATCAAAAGCGTCACCTTAGGCCAAAAAATTGTGAAATGCTGGCTTAAACTAGGGTCAATCTAGCAATCTGGAACAATCTCTCATAGACAGGACGAACATCAGATCTCCAGAAGGTGCAAAACCCCTTATTAATGAAAGGTTCAACTGCAATGGGCCAGGTTGTAAATGACCTGATTAGCAAGCCAGATATATATGCCATCAAAGGGTTAGATAATTAACCAACCCATGGATGGTGTTCTGCTGATGACTAATGCCAACATAGAGTTAAATCTGAGGCGTAGAGAGGCTCTGAAACCTGAGCTCCACACAAGCTACCGCTATCTTTGTGCTCCATCAAACCCAACAACAACTGAGCTTTTTGGAGATGACCTGCCCAAAGCGGTAAAAGACATTTCTGACACCAACCAAATCACTTCCAAGCTTAGTAAAGAAACTAAGTAGAGCTTCAAAAGATCTAGGAGTGATGGCAACTCAGACAGCTACCAAGGCAAATATAGGAGTAATTACTCTTGGCCGTCAAAAAACTACCGTCACCCCCCTTTTAACAAGAAGGACATAGCGTCAGACAGAAAAATTCTTGCGGTGGTTGAACACTACCATCTTGAGTTCACTGAAAACCCCTACCAGCAATATCCCAAGCCTCCAATTAAATTTAATTCTGAAGAGGCTGCAATTATTGATGGTGAAATACAACAATTGCTTGATAAAAGGGTTTTGGAGGAGACTGACCCTACTTATGAGAAGTATCACTCCACCATTTTCCTCAGGAAGAAGAAAAATTGTTCTTACAGATTAATCTTAAATCTAAAAGGATTGAATGCATCCGTAGAGTATCAACATTTTAAAATGATAAGATTTACTTGTGCTTTTCAGTTAATGAAGAAAAACTGTTATATGGCCTCTATAGACCTAACAGATGCATATTACACAGTTCATGTGGCTGTTGAGCACAGGAAATATCTAAGGTTTTTCTGGAGAAATAGTTTGTTTCAATACACATGCCTACCTAATGGTCTAGCATTGGCACCAAGATACTTTACAAAACTGTTGAAACCAGTGTACAGCACATTGCGTAGCTAAGGCTACTTGAAAGTAGGGTATTTTAATGACTTATATTTACAGGTGGACTCAAAGTCAGAGTGCAGAAATAATATTCTCACTACCCTAAACCTATTCGAGTGTCTCGGATTCCTGATCAGTCTTGAAAAGTCAGTGTTGCAACCATGTCAGAAATTGGCATTTCTTGCTTTCCTTTTAGATTATGTGAAATATACATGAAATAATTCATATTTATACTGCGATAGTAGATGAAAGTGAAGAGTGATCATGGCAGTAAATTTTCCAATTTAAGCAATTGAAAAGAAGAAGCCTGAAAAAAATCAGGGCTTCAACGTGATTCGAACACGTGACCACCGCGATACCGGTGCGATGCTCTAGCTACCAAATGAGCTAGATTCTGTCAACGTGAAAGTATTTCTTACAGCAGATAAAAGAGAGAAAATTATTTTGGCATGCTAACAACTTCTAAAGAAAAGGGTAACTTCTATTACAGAAGTTGCCCATGTCATTGGACTTCTGGTCTCTAGTTTGTCTGCAGTCCAGTGTGGACCTCTTTACTATAGGAGTCTTGAAATTGATAAAAGATAAGCTTTACAACAAAATAATGGCAACTATGAAGCTACTACGACCTACTCCTCGGAATCTGTCAGTGATCTTAGCTGGTGGGTGACTAGCCTAACTACAGCATGCAAAAATATCACCATGGGCAACCCAGCTATAAAAATGGCAACAGATGCATCAACTTTAGGCTGGGGGACAGTCTGCAACGGACAAAGTGCCCAAGGCATGTAGTCCCCACTTGAAAAACAAAAGCACATTTATGAACTGAAATTATTAGCAGTGTGTTTTAGTTTGAAATCTTTTCTGTTTTTTATTGAAAGGGAAACATGTGTGCATAAAAAGTGACAACCCTACGACTGTCTGCCACCTCAATGCAGTGAGTGGCACTAAATCCCCCCTGTGCAACAATTTTGCTAAAAGTGTTTGGATGTGTGCAAAATGAGATTTGGTTGGCTGCATGCCATTTGCATGGTGTCCTCAATTTTGAGGCAGACAAAAGCTCCAGACAGTTTAATGACAGAATTGAGTGGCAGCTTTAACCTGGCATATTTCTTAAGATTATTGACATCTTTGGTACTTCTAAGATAGAACTGTTTGCATGTAGACTTAACAACCAACTTTCGAAATATTTTTCTTGGAAACGTGACCCTGGGGCCTGCCATGTGGATGCTATTTCGTTTTCCTGGAGTGGGGAATTTGTTTACATCTTTCCTCCCTTTTCTCTGCTTAATAGATGTCTGCAGAAATTGGAGAACCATGAGACTTCAGCACTGCTGATTGCTCCCGTCTGGCCAACACAGGTTTCGTGGCCCCGGCTACTAAGCCTTCTGGTGGCAAATCCATTACTGCTCCCACAACACAAGGACCTCCTCATCCTTCCACAATCAGAGACTCTACATCCTCTAAGAAATCAAATGAGACTGATTGCATGTCTGTTGTCAGGCAATACAATGAAGCAAGAGGAGAATCGAAGTCAGCTGTTTGATTGCTCATGGCATTCTGGCGAGGAGGTACTAAGAAACAATACTCCAGGTACACCAAAAAATGGACAGCATTTTGTCTCAAAAGGAAAGTCAATCATCTTTAGCTACTTGTAGTAGCAGTCTTGGATTTCCTTTCTGAACTGTTTGACAAAGGACGTACTTACAGTGCTATCAACTGTGCCAAAAGTGCATTGTCTTCTTATGTGTCCTTGGATTATGGATCTGTAGTTGGACAGAGCCCGCTAGTTTGTCGCCTGTTGAAAGGTGTTTTCCAATTACGGCCACCTAAGCTCAAGTATACAGAAGTTTGGGATGTCCAAGTGGTCTTAACATACCTGGCTACCCTTCATCCTGTTGAATCATTGACACTCAAACAATTCACGTTAAAAACTTGTAATGCTATTGTTATTACTATCGGGCCAGCGAGGCCAGACTATTCATTTGTTAGACATAAATCATATGTTTGTGAGTGATGACAAATACACATTTGGTATCCCTAACCACCTCAAACAAAGCAAACCAGGAGTATCTAACCGTCAAGTTGTTCTGGAATTATTTGAACGACCCGTTATTTGTGTTGTTACTACGCTTAAGGAATACCTTGTGAGAACCAAATAATTGAGAGGTAGTGGCCAATCACAGCTGTTAACAGCTGTTTCGTTATACCTTATAAGCCTGTAAGCAGGGATACTGTAACTAGATGGGTGCGATGCAACTTGGCTTCAGCTGGTATTGATATAACAAAATATTTAGCTCACAGTAGCAGAGCTGCCTCTGTTTCAGCAGCCAGCACGGCTAATGTAAATATAGATGACATTCTGCAAACTGCAGGGTGGTCATCTAAATTCTGCTTTGCTCGTTTTTACAACAAGCCTAGAGCTAAGGCTTCAAGCTATGAAAGATCAGTCTTGTCATTTATGTAAAATGTATCATTTACACATTACCATTAAACAGGCATTTTGTTGTTTCTTTCTGTGCGTGTTGCTTTGAAGTCTCATGGAATCTCTCAGCGTGGTAACGAGGTAGAATTTAAAAGTTAAACGAGACTTACCTGTAAGTTGAAGTTTGATTGTGATTCTACCGAGTTACAGAATGCTGAGAGATTACATGCCCAATTTACCTACCAACCCCAGTGCTGTTGGGTAACACGTACATTCAGTCTGACTGCCTGACTGCCTGACTGCCTGACTGGGGCATGCGCTTGCTATCTCAGGTAATCTCTCAGCATTCTGTAACTCGGTAGAATCTCAATCAAACTTCAACTTACAGGTAAGTCTCTCTTAAATTTTTAGTAAATAATTTTTCACTTATTGCTCGAACTTTAAGCGGAGTCCGTCTTAATAGTGTGAATTGAGTTGTCATTTCATGGTGTCTACATACTCCCGGCTTACCAACCACTCTGTTGAACTTCAGAGTCCCCTTACCATGTTTTCTGTGGCTCCAATTCCGGAAAGAAATATTATCTGTTTAGTTCCGAGGGATCCAGCCAGACTCAATCTGATTTGAGATAGAGGCTGATGCACATCGCTAATCGGAAAAAGAAAAGGAAAACAAAATGCCAAATGTGAATAATGTGAGAGCTTACTGTTGGACGTCTACCATGGGTGAGCAGGCCTTTTCTTCTAGGATAAATGAACCAAGGTGCGACTTAAATTGCAACCTCCTGAAGCGCATGCAAAATGGGGATGAGACCCAATTCTCTAATGGCAACATATCTGTACCACACTGCCAATTGCGTTGTTCTGAATATTTTGTCATTTATGTAAAATAAATCTGTACCACACTGCCAATTGCGTTGTTCAATATTGTCAAGCTCTCTCTCAAAGTTAGCATAATTTTAGTTGAGATAGCAAGAAGAAACTCCGGTGTCTGGGAGACTGAGGAAATAGAATCAAAACCTTCTTTGGACTCCGACTTGACCTCTTGTGTATACCGGGATAAACAATAATTAAAACAGGGAAACATTTTTTTTTGTTTTTTTTTTTTTTTTGTAACAGACACTTTATTGGTGTGAAGCATTTACAAATAATTCATATATATGAACTGCGGTAGCAGACGAAAGTGAGGAATGATCATCGCAGTCAATTTTCCAATTTAAGCAATTAGAAAGAAGAAGCCTGAAAAAAATCAGGGCTTCAACGGGATTCGAGTCCATTTCACTCGGTGAAAAGGTGTGAAGCATATACGAAATGATTCATATATGAACTGCGGTCGTAGACGAAACTGAAGAATGTGTGGCTTTATGGCTCGGTTGGTAGAACATTGCACCGGTATTCGCGTAGGTCGCGGGTTCCAATCCCGTTGAAGCCCTGATTTTTTTCAGGCTTCTTGTTTCCAATTGCTTAAATTGGAAAATTGACTACGATGATCATTCTTCCCTAAAAAGTTTGTTCTGCAATTAAAAAAAAGGGCTTATGATTCATAAGGATGTAGTCACGTCACCTTGTTTTGGAGCACACGATTTCAACCCGAGTGCGACACTAGGCGGATTTTGGGTGTATCTAATCAAGCTAACTTCAAATGTGAAACCTGTATTCATCTTATTTAGAAACATTTAGACTGGACCGTGGTAGGGGTTCTCGATATGTTTTTAGTTGTTATGTTACTCACGTTAAAAGCGCATATGATGCTATCGTTAGAGTTACTCCTGTTATGGACAGAGCTAATCCCACGTAAGTAAGAATCCTCAATATCTTATCATCCGTCTTTGTGAGCTGTCAGTTTATAAAAAAAAATAGTAAAATACTGAGAAATAAACAAAATATTAAGTCATAAAGATTTGATTAATTTTTAATTATGCCCTCATAACTGCATAACTGTTAGTTGGCAATGTTCATGAAGAGGAAAAATACAAAGACAAATACTGGAATTACAGGAGCCGCTGCGACCAAATTGCTTAGACGGTGTAGTTTGGGTGGAGCGGTCTAAGTCAGACCACTTATTGATTCGCGACGGTCACTCGCTTATATCTTCAGGCATTTTTCTTTTAGAGTGCTTCTT
The DNA here is from genome assembly GCA_019787425.1 of Platygyra sinensis. Taxonomy (NCBI): domain Eukaryota; kingdom Metazoa; phylum Cnidaria; class Anthozoa; order Scleractinia; family Merulinidae; genus Platygyra; species Platygyra sinensis. Next base: position 5,125 of record JAHPZR010056282.1, on the reverse strand, counting down.
TTTACTCATGACTTTGACATTACACCGGTAAACAGTTAATTGGATGTATCTGAGGTAAATGTGCCAACAGCTACTACTTGTTGTAGACCACCTCAGGACCCAACTAAAGACTTCAGCTTACCTTACTGTTGGCATCGCTATAGTCCAATAGAACAGCAAAGTGAGTCAAGTGATTGCAACTGCATTTTGTTTCTTCTGCATTGCTCATCAATTTTAAAGCATGACATCCTTCCCCGGACCATCCGTCAGGGCTGCATGCAAGGAAACAGTAAATAACGTGTTACGTCATCTTGCTATAGCGTATATCCACAAAAGGAAAAAAAGAAGATGTAACATGATATTTTGGTCCCTTCCTCCGTCAGGAGAATAAGTGACCTTATCGCTTATCGCCGGACAACCTCTACTCTTGCGCTGAGCCCGTTTTGGCACTAAGAATAGCTAGACTTCAGTAAAATACTCCATCGGTGTCTAGAAACAATGTACCGCCTAAATATTTTTATTTAAGATTGAAACTTGATCTTCACCTATAGCTTTTTTCGCTGAAGCCAATCCAAAACACACAGAGTCCCGTACTTTCTGCAACCTGGTGAGAACAGATTTGAAATTTTATAACTTTTTCAGCTAAGTTAGCACATAACGATCATAGAGTTGTTATTATTGTGGTTACCTTCAGGTGCATGAAATTTATCGTGACGTTTTCTTTTAATTTGTCCGGCTTTGGATCCATCGAGACTGCCACTATTATGCTATTGAGTCGCCTGAATAGGATATAAAGACGAAAAGTTAAGTTAGCTAGTTGAGTTCTTGTTGTTGAAGGTCGTGGGTTCGAATCCGCGCCTACTGTAAGTAAAAATATTGTGACTTTTGGCAACGCTTCGGTTAAAAGCTGTCAAAGCTATTGATGAATCAACTTATACACACACCCCTTTTGTTACCTAATAGTCTTGAGAGCACTTCTTCGACTCCAACAGCGAAAGATCATTAATCGCTTCGGCAGATATTTTGGGTGCGTTTCTTTAAATTCAAAATTTTATTCTTTAATGAGAAAAAACTGAAAACGGATTTTGCGCTTCTTTACAAAAAAAAAAATCATTTCAAAGAATCCACTCCGCAAGTGGATTCTTCGGTTCTCTTGATGCATCATGATCCTCGGGATCTTGGATTTTCATTAAGAAACGCACCCTGTGTTTTTTTTTTAAAGATGTACAATAAAATTAAACGCGAACTATGTGCTACAAACTGCGAATGCGGAATCTGTTCAAATCAAATTTTACACGGCCGATTGGTTGCCGTGTTTTGGTTGTCAAACGTTCAAAAAATGACCATTAAAACTTGGAAGAATGTACCAGACAGCTCACCAGAATGATGGTTTTAATGCCCTTCGACTTCTTTGCATAAAGTCAACCCTACCTGCTTGTGCTATGATTCCAAACCAGCAAAACTTTACAAGGCACGATGAGCGAGCGATTCAACTTCTCAACCATCTTCTAGGACTGCCAAATCGGGCAAGTTCGCGTTACTTTCAAGAGCGATCAAGCACAGTGATTTCATCTTGAGGTTCTTTCGTTACAAATCTTTTGAATATTTCTTCTGTTTTCACCGAACTTTAGGCATTTCTCCCAAAGGTTTAGAAGGATTCAAAGCTGATATCGCTTTCATTTACACCGGGCTCGCTTCCGCGCTGGCGATTTTGCCATAAATTTTGACTTTTGTAACGAAAAATTTCTTTGGTTTGTGCGTTATCAGATTCGCGTTTTGATTGGTTAGTAGGAAAGTCGATTGTCTGAAACTTGTATTGAGAAAATCTTTTTGGATCAAGAAGTTTATAAACAAACTTTCCCTTCATTTGTCGAATTAATTTTGAGAAATATTTTATAAAAGCCATAGAAAACTTTTTTTCCTGTGTTTGCATAGCCTGATATAAACACTCAAGGGGTTGGGAGAATTCTCGACAGTTATGCAAACCCTCGACTTCGTCTTGGGTTTGCATAACTGTCTCGAATTCTCCCAACCCCTCTCGTGTTTATATCAGGCTATGCAAACACGGAAAATGTTTTCTATTGTTTAATTATGGATGATCGCGTTTGGTAAAAGTTTATGTATGATCAACCGACAGACCAACTGCTAATTTGCATAAATCTGATCACTTGTAGAACTCCCTCTAACTACGGTATCGCTCGTTATAAAAGAGCATTTAGCAAAACCATAGAAGGGCAAGGGCTTTAACATATGTTTACATAGGCAGTTTTGCAACTCAATTCAATTTTTGTCGCTTCAAAATTGTAAATTGCAAACCGCGCGCGTAAACACCATGAACCGGTATGAGCCCCTCTAAAGGTTTTTTTTTTTTTTTTTTTTTTTTTTTTTCTTTTCGAGAATAATTTCGTGCAGCTGACGAGAACTTCTAATTGAGTTGTTGCAAAATAATATCTCCGGTACAGTAATTACAAGAGGAGCAACAAACGAACTGAAGCTCAGAGGAAAATCGGAGAAACCTCAAAAAGCAGTAGTTCAAGGGGACTTTCGCTGTTATGCTGAAATTACAAGCTCAAGCTTTTGTCTTCACTTAGCACTGGGGAGAGCGTCTTCCTTTACATCTATGCGGTACATATGCAAGTCATTAATAAAAGCAACAGAGAGAGCAAAATTAATTCAAGAATAAAAAAAAGAACTTTTTACTACTCGTTTTATATCATTCAGAGAGAGCGCACCTGCTCTGTAGCGAAACTACTAATCAAAGATACGGTTTTTGTAGCGGAGCTTCAGCGAAGCACCATACTTAAGAAAAATTGGTAACTCATCAAGCCGTGAAAAATTGGTTATGACGTCAGCGTACGAGCGATCTAACGCCGTCCGTAAAGACTCTGGGGGAGGAGGAGGGGTGTCTCGAGGAAAGCTTCACGGGGGAACTAAGGAATGCCATCTTTTCTCGGCAGGTTTGTCAGAAAAACAGAAAAAAAAACACACTCATTTGTATTTGTCATGTCAACAATCGATCGAGGACGTTGATCTAACGTTGAAGATAGATCGAGTTTATCTTAAGCAGAACATGAAAGAGAACTACAAAGGGCAAGAATGAACAGCTAAAAACGTGGCGAAGAAGCGGGAAAGAGCGGCCCAGCAGGGCTAGAAAGAAGGCGAAAAACGCTTAGTACTGAACAATGTGGTGAATCTTGAATCGAGTCAGTGCCAGAGAAAGGAGATGAAATAATGCCAAACAATGCCGTCAGGCAGGGCAGGTGAGAGCTTTATAGGAAAGAACTGAAATACCAGGAAAATTGACTCAAAAGACTAAAGAACTTCGCGCGTTGAGATATGATGTGCAGCCATGCAAGAAAAGTCGCATAATTTCATGAGGTGATCAGCAAGAGAAATCAAACGTGTTTTGAGCGTTAAGAGGAATTACAAAACGGTAAACACAGTGGGAAAAAGTTCATTCGTTGATCTATCGAAAAGATTTGTTCAGTTCAGTCTTCACAACTTTTGCTGGAGGTTCTTCGGATACGATTCACACTGAGGTGAACTGCCAAATTGTGGTAAGCGACTTTGCTTTGCATAAAAACTTTTGCGTTTTCTATAAAAAATTATTCAGTTGCTTCAGCGAGATAGGTTTCTAAGTTAAGGTTATATCAATGAAAGGTGTAAAGTCTCTTTGATTTTCTGGGGTGGAACCATGCTGTGAGAGATTTGATAAATTTCAAAAACTAGAGTTGTTGTTGAATATAAATTTGTGTAAGCTTAATTATTGTCAGAAGGTTATAAGACTAGTTTTCTGTCGTTTTTCGCCGTATACCGATAACCTCTCGACTAAAAGTAACAAAACTTTATTCGTAAATACTGTCAGGCGAGTGTTTTCTTTGTGTTAGCAGGAACAGCTGCTTCGTAGACAGCCATAATTTCTTCTTCTGTTTACTTTTGGACGAAGGAAACCACTGCTTTGCGTTTGACGCTCGTAAGCTTGATATGTTGTCATGAATACTGCGTTTAGTAATTATGGAAATTTCATCGTTTTGTTTGCTCGAATTATTGGGTTTGGTGAAATGCCCGGCTGAATTTCTTTTAAGGTTATTGTTAAAAGACTGGTAAAAGTATGGCCGTAAAAATAACTGCAAATTAAGCCGTCGCCAATAATAATGTTCTAATTAAACTTATGCTTTATCACCCATAATTATTAAACTCGAACGCCGCAAGGCTTTGAGATTTTGGACGTTTGCCTGTTTCTAAATGCATTTCTGGGCTTTAAATGGAATAATACTGAATGTTAACCGAATTTTCAGCAACATTTCTTCAATCGTGTGTTTGATTCAGGCGTAGTGAAATGCATGTAGTGTTTAATAAGTAGCTATATTTACTATTCAATACCCAGTGCCATTGTTCTCTCTCTGCACTTAATCACTTATTGCAGTCTTAAAAGATGCAAAACAACTGTCTGAGGAAAACGGGGGCGGTCCTTTTTGTTAGCAGGGAAATTCTCAGGGGTAATATAATTAAACGCGCTAAATAAGCATCCCGCAATATTAAAAAATATTGCAGTGTGCATGCTGCAATAATTTTAATATTGCAGTGTGCAGGCTGCAATTATTAAGAATATTGCAGCCTGTTTTAGGAAATTTAATGTATAAAATGCACAAAAAGTGATAGCTTACAACATTGTCAACAGTACCGTTTGCGTTTAAAACTTGAATTACCGGCTCGCCACTGTAATCTTGTTTCAAAACCGCTTCATTTCTCTGCTTCTTCCATTCCTCAAAGACTTTCAAAACCCACGCCCATTTCCGGCGGCTGGCGTCTGATACCCAGCTTTTGTCAAACTTCTCGCATTCTGAAGCTGTAATTGGTGTTCTAAATGTCTTTAGAAGTCGATAAAGAAATAAAGCGCTGGCAGAAATGTCCAAACGTTACACGACATTACCTTCGATTTCTGCTGAAATATTTGCCTTCGTAGAGTTCTGTGTAATAAATAATTCTTTGTCTTCCGACGCATCTATCGTCTTTCTAAACGCAGGTTCGCACAGAGTAAAATAACTGAATACTCTGGCTTATAAAGTATGCAAATTTGCAGTGTTGCACGCCTTGTACGAATTAATTCCATCGTTAGAATTGTTTTGAGCAACTATAAAAACGA